>SDVV010002729.1:0-22457 GCA_016164225.1 Gammarus roeselii
ACTGGAACACCTAAAACAACTGTAACACCTAAATTAACTAAAACACCTAGAACAACTAAAACCCCTACAAGTAACGCACCTAAAACTACTAAAACACCTAAAACACCTACAACAACTAAAACAACTAAAACAACTAAACCAAATAAAACAACTATAACAACTAAATCAACTAAAACAACTGAGACAACTATAACAAATAAAAAACCTAAAACAAAACAACACATAAACAACTAAAACATTTAAAACAACTATAACACCTAAACAAGTAAAACACCGTGAACAACTAAAACACCTAAACAACTACAATACCTGCTACAACTATACTGCCTAAAAAAACTACAAAACCTAAAACAAGTAAAACACCTAAACAACTATAACACCTAAACAAATAAATCAACTAAAACAACTAAAAACAACCAAAACAACTACGACAACTGAAACAACTAAAACAACTAAAACATTTAAAACAACTAAAACAACTAAAATAACTACAACAACTAAAACAACTGAAATGGTATAACACCTAAAACTACTAGAACACCTGAAACAACTACAACAACTAAAACAACTAAAACAACTATAACAACTAAAACAACTAAAACAACTAAAACAACTATAACAACTAAAACAACTATAACAACTGAAACAACTGAAACAACCAACACAACTAAAATAACTAATACAACTATGACAACTAAAACAACTAGAACAACTAAAACAACTGCAATAACTAAAACAACTATAACAACTAATCAACAATAACAACTAAAACAACTAAAACAACTAGAACAACTAAAAACAACTAAAACAACTATAGCAACTAAACAACTAAAACAAATAAAACAACTTAAACAACTAAAACAACTAAAACAACTCAAACAAGTAAACAACTAAAACTACTAAAAACAACTAGAACAACTAATACAACTAGAACAACTAATACAACTAGAACACTTAGAACAACTAGAACACCTAAAACAACTAAAACACCTAAAACAACTTGAACACCTATAACACCTGTAACAATAAACACCTAAAACACCTAAAACACCTAGTACACCTAAAACACCTACAACACCTATAACAACTACAACACCTAAAACAACTAAAACACCTAGAACAACTAAAACAACTATAACACTTAAAACCACTAAAACACCTAAAACAACTAAACTCCTACAACAACTATAACACCTAGAACACCTAAAACACATTAAACACTTAGAAAAACTATAACACCTATAACACCTAAAACACCTATAACACATAAAACACGTAAACAACGAAAACCCCTACAACACCTAAACACATTAAACACCTATAACACATGAAACACCTAAAACACCTAAAACAACTACAATAACTGAAACACCTTACAACAACTAAAGCACCTAGAACAACGGAAACACCTAAAACAACTAAAACACCTATAACAACTAAACCACCTAGAACACCTAAAAACCTTTAACACCTATAACACCTTGAACACCTATAACACCTAAAACAACTAAACCACCTATAACACCCGAATAACTTAGAACACCTATTACACCTATAACATCTAAAACACCCACAATAACTAGAACACCTAGAAAACAACTAAAACACATACAACAACTAACACATAAAACAACTACAACACCTAAAACAACTACAACACCTATAACAACTAAAACACCTACAACAACTATAACACCTGAAACACCTAGAAAACTATTACACCTAAAACAACTAAAACCACTAAAACAAGTAAAACAACTAGAACAACTAAAACATCTAAAACAACTGAAAGAACTGAAACAACTAACAACTAAAACAACAAAAATAACTAAAACAACTACAACATCAAAAAGAACATAAATTAACTAAAACAACTAAAACAACTAAAACAACTATAACACCTTAAACAACTTGAACAACTGAAACAACTAAAACAAATAAAACAACTAGATCAACAATAACAACTAAAACAACTAAAACAACTATAACACCTAAATCAACTAAAACAACTAAAACATCTACAACAACTACAACAACTAAAACAACTAAAACACCTAAAACAAAACAACACATAACAACTAAAACATCTAAAACAACTATAACACCTAAACAAATAACACACCTTAAACAACTAAAACGCCTATAACAACTAAAATACCTGATACAACTATACTACCTGAAACAACTACAAAACCTAAAACAAGTAAAACACCTAAGCAACTATAACACCTAAACAACTAAATCAACTAAAACAACTAAAACAACTAAAACAACCAAAACAACTAAGACAACTGAAACAACTAAAACAACTACAATATTTAAAACAACTAAAATAACTAAAACAACTATAACAACTAAAATAACTATAACAACTAAAACAACTAAAACAACCATAACAACTAACACAACTAAAATAACTTAAACAACTATGACAACTAAGACAAACAAAACACCTGAAACAACTAAAACAACCAAAACAACTAAGACAACTATAACAACTAAAACAACTAAAACAACTAAAACAACTATAACAACTAAAAAAACTAAAACGACTAAAACAACTGGAACAACCATAACACCTACAGCAACTAAAACACCTGAAACAACTAGAACAACTAAACAACTAAAACAAGTACAACAACTAAAACAACGTAAACAACCAAAACATCTATAACAACTATAACAACTAAAACAACTAAAACAACTAAAATAACTAAAAAAACTATGACAATTAAAACGACTAGAACAACTTAAACAACTATAACAATTAAACAACTAAAACAACTAATCAACTATAACAACTAAAACAACTAAAACAACTAGAACAACTAACAAACAACTAAAACAACTAAAACAACTAAACAACTAAAACAACTATAACACCTAAAACAGCTAGAACACTTAAAACAACTAGAACACCTAAAATAACTAAAACACCTAAAACAACTTGAACACTTAAAACACCTGTAACAATTAAAACACCTAAAACACTTAGAACACCTAGTACGCCTAAAATACCCACAACACTATAACAACTACAACACCTAGAACAACTAAAGCAACTATAACACTTGAAACCACTAGAACACCTAAAACAACTAATCTCCTACAACAACTATAACACCTAGAACACCTAAAACACATTAAACACCTAAAAAAAACTATAACATCAATAACACCTAAGACACCTATAACACATAAAACACTTAAACAACTAAAACACCTACAACTCCTAAACACCTAAAACACCCTAAACACATGAAACACCTACAACACCCAAAACAACTACAATAACTAAATACCTATAACAACTAAAACACCAAAAGAAACTGAAACACCTAAAACAACTAAAACACCTATAACAACTAAAACACCTAGAACACCTATAAGACCTATACCACCTAAAACACCTGAAACACCTATTACACTTAGAACAACTAAAACACCTATAACACCCAAACACCTAGAACACCTATAACACCTCTTACATCTAAAACTCCCAAAATAACAAGAACACCTATAAAACAACTAAAACACATACAACAACTAACACATAAAACAACTACAACCCCTAAAACAGCAAAACACTTATAACAACTAACACATAAAACAACTACAACCCCTAAAACAGCAAAACACTTATAACAACTATAACACCTACAACCACTATAACACCTGAAAGACCTATAAAACTATATCACCTAAAACAACTAAAACCACTAAAACAAGTAAAACCACTATAACAACTAAAACAACTAAAACAACTAAAACAACTAAAACAACCAACACAACTAAAAAAACTGTAACAACTATAACAACCAAAACCCCTAAAACAACTAAAACAACTAAAACAACTTGAACAACTAAAACACCTAAACAACTGAAACACCTTGAACAACTATAACACCTAAATAAACTAAAACACCTAGAACAACTATAACACATACAACTAAAGCACCTAAAACTACTAAAACACCTAAAACACCTACAACAACTAGAACAACTAAAGAACTAAAACAACTAAAACAACTATAACAACTAGAACAACTAATACAATTAAAAAAACTAAGACAACTATAGCAACTAAAACACCTAAAACAAAACAACACATTTACAACTAAAACATCTAAAACAACTATAACACCTAAACAAATGAAACACCTAAAACAACTAAAACCCCTAAAACAACTAAAATACCTAATATAAAGATACTACCTAAAACAACTACATAACCTAAAACAAGCAAAACCCCTAAACAACTATAACACCCAAACAACTAAAACAACTATAACAACTGAAATAACAAAAGCAACTAAAACAACTGAAACATCTATAATACCTACAGCAACTAACACACCTGAAACAACTAGAACAACTAAAAACAACTAAACCAACGATGACAACTAAAACAACGACGACAACTAAAACATCTAAAACAACTAAAACAACTAAAACAACTATAACAACTATAATAACTAAAACAACTAAAACAACTAAAATAACTAAAACCACTGTGACAACTAAAACAACTAGAACAACTAAAACAACTATAACAACTAAACTACTAAAACAACTAATCAACTATAACAACTAAAACAACTAAAACAACTAGAACAACTATGAACAACTAGAACAACTAAACAACTGAAACAACTAAAACAACTAAAACAACTTAAACAACTAAACAACTGAAACAACTAAACAACTAAAACAACTAAACACCTAAACAACTGAAAAACCTAAAAAACTACTAAAACACCTAAAATAACAAAAACACCTAAAACAACATGAACACCTAAAACAACTTAAACAACTATAACAACTATAACACCTGAAACAACTAAACCAACTAACACACCTACAACAACTAAATTACGTAAAACAACTACAACACCTACAACAACTGCAACACCTAAAACAACTATAACCCCTGAAACAACTAAAACAACTGAACGAACTACAACAACTAAAACACATAAAACACCTAAACACATAAACTACCTAAAGCACCTCAAACAACTATAACAACTAAAACACATACAACACCTAAAACAACTAAAACAACTACATCAACTAAAGTAACTATAACATTTAAAACACCTATAACAACTAAAACAAGTGAAACAACTTAAACAACGGAAACAACTAAACACCTGAAACAACTATAACACCTAAAACAACTAAAACACCTATAAAGACTATAACACCTATAACAACTAGAACACCTAAAACAACTACAACACATAGAACAACTAGAACACCTAAAACAACTAAACACCTAGAACAACTTGAACACTTGAAACACCTGTAACAATTAAAACACCTATTACACTTAGAACACCTAGTACACCTAAAACACCTACAACACCTATAACAACTACAACACCCAGAACAACTGAAACAACTTTAACACTTAAAACAACTAAAACAACTAAAACAACTAGAACAACTAAACCAACTATAACAACTGAAACAACTGAAACAACTAACACAACTAAAATAACTAATACAACTATGACAACTAAAACAACTAGAACAACTAAAACAACTGCAACAACTAAAACAACTAAAACAACTAATCAACAATAACAACTAAAACAACTAAAACAACTAGAACAACTAAAAACAACTAAAACAACTATAACAACTAAACAACTAAAACAAATAAAACAACTTGAACAACTAAAACAACTAAAACAACTAAAATAAGTAAACAACTAAAACAACTAAAAACAACTAGAACAACTAAAACAACTAGAACACTTAGAACAACTAGAACACCTAAAACAACTAAAACACCTAAAACAACTTGAACACTTATAACACCTGTAACAATAAACACCTAAAACACCTAAAACACCTAGTACACCTAAAACACCAACAACACCTATAACAACTACAACACCTAAAACAACTAAAACACCTAGAACAACTGGAACAACTATAACACTTAAAACCACTAAAACACCTAAAACAACTAAACTCCTACAACAACTATAACACCTAGAACACCTAAAACACATTAAACACTTAAAAAAACTATAACTCCTATAACACCTAAAACACCTATAACACATAAAACACCTAAACAACTAAAACCTCTACAACACCTGAACACCTAAAACACCTATAACACATGAAACACATAACACACCTAAAACAACTACAATAACTAAAACACCTTACAACAACTAAAACACCTAGAACAACTGAAACACCTAAAACAACTAAAACACCTATAACAACTAAAACACCTATTACACCTAAAACACCAATAACACCTATAACACCTTAAACACCTATAACACCTAAAACAACTAAACCACCTATAACACCCAAAAAACTTAGAACACCTATTATACCTATAACATCTAGAACACCCACAATAAATACAACACCTAAAAAACAACTAAAACACATACAACAACTAACACATAAAACAACTACAACACCTAAAACAACTAAAACACCTATAACAACTAAAACACCTACAACAACTATAACACCTCAAACACCTAGAAAACTATTACACCCAAAACAACTAAAACCACTAAAACAAGTGAAACAACTAGAACAACTAAAACATCTAAAACAACTGAAAGAACTGAAACAACTAACTACTAAAACAACTAAAATAACTAAAACAACTACAACATCTATGAGAACAAAAAACAACTAAAACAACTAAAACAACTATAACACCTTAAACAACTTGAACAACTGAAACAACTAGAACAAATAAAACAACTATAACAACTATAACAACTAAAACAACTAAAACAACTATAATAACTAAATCAACTAAAACAACTAAAACTTCTACAACAACTACAACAACTAAAACAACTAAAACACCTAAAACAAAACAACACATAAACAACTAAAACATCTAAAACAACTATAACACCTAAACAAATAAAACACCTTTAACAACTAAAACACCTATAACAACTAAAATACCTGATACAACTATACTACCTAAAACAACTACAAAACCTAAAACAAGTAAAACACCTAAACAACTATAACACCTAAACAACTAAAGCAACTAAAACAACTAAAGCAACTAAAACAACCAAAATAACTAAGACAACTGAAACAACTAAAACAACTACAACATTTAAAACAACTAAAATAACTAAAACAACTATAACAACTAAAATAACTATAACAACTAAAACAACTAAAACAACCATAACAACTAACACAACTAAAATAACTAAAACAACTATGACAACTAAAACAATCAAAACACCTGAAATAACTATAACAACCAAAACAACTAAGACAACTATAACAACTAAAACAACTAAAACAACTAAAACAACTATAACAACTAAAATAACTAAAACGACTAAAACAACTGGAACAACTACAACACCTACAGCAACTAAAACACCTGAAATAACTAGAACAACTAAACAACTAAAACAAGTACAACAACTAAAACAACGTAAACAACCAAAACAACTATAACAACTATAACAACAAAAACAACTAAAACAACTAAAATAATTAAAAAAAACTATGACAATTAAAACGACTAGAACAACTTAAACAACTATAACAACTAAACAACTAAAACAACTAATCAACTATAACAACTAAAACAACTAAAACAACTAAAACAAATAAACAACTAAAACAACTATAACACCTAAAACAACTAGAACACTTAAAACAACTAGAACACTTAAAACACCTGTAACAATTAAAACACCTATAACACTTAGAACACCTTGTACGCCCAAAATACCCACAACACTATAACAACTACAACACCTAGAACAACTAAAGCAACTATAACACTTAAAACCACTAAAACACCTAAAACAACTAAACTCCTACAACAACTATAACACCTAGAACACCTAAAATACATTAAACACCTAAAAAACCTATAACACCAATAACACCTAAGACACCTATAACACATAAAACACCTAAACACCTAAAACACCTACAACAACTAGAACAACTAAAACAACTAAAACAACTAAAACAACTATAACAACTAGAACAACTAATACAATTGAAACAAATAAGACAACTATAACAACTAAACACCTGGAACAAAACAACACATTAACAACTAATACATCTAAAACAACTATAACTCCTAAACAAACAAAACACATAGAACAACTAAAACACCTAAAACAACTAAAATACCTAATATAACTATACTACCTAAACAACTACAAAACCTAAAACAAGCAAAACACCTAAAAAACGATAACACCTAAACAACTAAAACAACTATAACAACTGAAATAACTAAAGCAACTAAAACAACTGAAACATCTATAATACCTACAGCAACTAACACACCTGAAACAACTAGAACAACTAAAATAACTAAAACAACGATGACAACTAAAACAACGATGACAACTAAAACAACTAGAACAACTAAAACAACTAAAACAACTATAACAACTATAACAACTAAAACAACTAAACAACTAAAACAACTAAAATAACTAAAACCACTATGACAACTAAAACAACTAGAACAACTAAAACAACTATAACAACTAAACAACTAAAACAACGTATCAACTATATTAACAAAAACAACTAAAACAACTAGAACAACTATGAACAACTAAAACAACTAGAACAACTAAACAACTGAAACAACTAAAACAACTAAAACAACTTAAACAATTAAACAACTGAAACAACTAAACAACTAAAACAACTAAAACAACTTAACACCTAAACAACTGAAACACCTAAAAAACTACTAAAACACCTATAATAATTAAAACGCCTGAAACAACATGAACACCTAAAACAACTAAAACAACTATAACAACTATAACACCTGAAACAACTAAACCAACTAACACACCTACAATAACTAAATTACGTTAATCAACTACAACACCTACAACAACTGCAACACCTAAAACAACTATAACCCCTGAAACAACTAAAACAACTAAACCAACTACAACAACTAAAACACATAAAACACCTAAACACCTAAACTACCTAAAGCTCCTGAAACAACTATAACAACTAAAACACATACAACACCTAAAACAACTAAAACAACTACATCAACTAAAGTAACTATAACACTTAAAATACCTATAACAACTAAAACAAGTGAACAAGTAAGACAACGGAAACAACTAAACACCTGAAACAACTATAACACCTAAAACAACTAAAACACATATAAAGACTATAACACCTAAAACAACTAGAACACCTAAAACAACATCAACACATAGAACAACTAGAACACCTAAAACAACTAAACACCTAAAACAACTTGAACACTTGAAACACCTGTAACAACTAAAACACCTAAAACACCTAGAACACCTAGTACACCAAAAACACATAAAACACATATAACAACTACAACACCTTAAACAACTAAAACACCTAGAACAACTAAAACAACTATAATACTTAAAACCACTAAAACACCTAAAAAACAACTAAATTCCGACAACAACTATAACACCTAGAACACCTAAAACACATTGAGCACCTAAAAAACCTATAACACCTATAACACCTAAAACACCTACAACAACTAAAACACCTGAAACAAATAAAACACATATAACAACTATAACACATAAAACAACTATAACACCTAGAAACATCTAGAAACACCTATAACACCAATATCACCAAAAAACACCTGAACAACTAAAACAACTACAACACCTAAAACAACTAGAACACCTAGAACAAATATAACAACTATAACACTTAAAACCGCTAAAACACCTAAAACAACTAAACTTCTACAACAACTATAACACCTAGAACACCTAAAACACATTAAACACCTAAAAAACGTATAATACCTATAACACCTACAACACCTATAACACATAAAACACCTAAACAACTAAAACACCTACAACACCTAAACACCTAAAACACCTATAACACATGCAACACCTAAAACACATAAAACAACTACAACAACTAAAACCCCTATAACAACTAAAACAACTAAAACAACTAAAACAACTACAACAACTAAAACAACTAACACAAATAGAAAAACTGTAACAACTATAACAACCAAAACAACTAACACAACTAGAATAACTAAAACAACTATGACATTTTAAACAACTAGAACAACTAAATCAACTATAACAACTAAAACAACTAAAACAACTAAAACAACTACAATAACTAGAACACCTATAACAACAAAAACACCTAAAACAACTGAAACACCTGAAACAACTGAACACCTATAATAACTAAAACACCTTGAACACGAAAACACCTATAACACTTATATACCTGAAACACCTATAACACCTAAAACAACTATAACACCTATAAGACCCAAAACACCTAGAACAAATATAACACCTATAACACCTATAACATCTAAAACACCTCAAATAACTAGAACACATAATAAACAACTAAAAAACATACAACAAATAACACATAAAACCACTACAACACATTAAACAACTAAAACACCTATAAAAACTGAAACACCAACAACAACTATAACACCTGAAACACCTAGAAAACTATAATACCTAAAATAACTACAACCACTTAAACAAGTAAACAACTAAAACAACTAAAACAAATAAAACAACTAAAACAACCAACACAACTAAAAAAACTGTAACTACTATAACAACCAAAACAACTAAAACAACTAAAACAACTAAAACAACTTAAACAACTAAAACACCTAAACATATAAACAACCTATAACAACTAAAACACCTAAACAACTGAAACACCTTGAACAACTACAACACCTAAATTAACTAAAACACCTAGAACAACTATAACACCTACAACTACAGCACCTAAAACTACTAAAACACCTTAAACACCTACAACAACTAAAACAACTAAAACAACCATAACAACTAAAACAACTATAACAACTATAACAACTAAAACAACTAAAACAACTTAAACAACTAAGACAATTATAACAACTAAAAGACCTAAAACAAAACAACACATAAACTTCTAAATCAACTAGAACAACTAAACAGACAAAACAACTAAGACAACTAAACTAACTATAACAAATAAAACAACTATAACAAATAAAATAACTAAAACAACTAAAACAACTGAAACAACTATAACACTTACAGCAACTAAAACACCTGAAACAACTAGAACAACTAAAAAAACTAAAACAAGTACAACAACTAAAACAACGTAAACAACTAAATCAACTATAACAACTAGAACAACTAAAACAACTAAAACAACTAAAATAACTAAAACAACTACGACAATTAAAACAACTAGAACAACTTAAACAACTATAACAACTAAACAACTAAAACAACCAATCAACTGTAACAACTAAAACAACTTAAATAACTAGAACAACTATAAACAACTAAAACAACTAAAACAACTAAACAACTGGATCAACTAAAACAACTAAAACAACTCAAACAACATAAACAACTTAAACAACTAAACAACTATAACAACTAAACAACTAAAACAACTAAAACAACTAAAAACCTAAACAACTGAAACACCTAAAAAATTACTGAAACACCTATAACAATTAAAACACCTAAAACAACACGAACACCTAAAACAACCATAACAACTATAACAACTATAACACCTAAAGCAACAAAAACAACTAAAACACCTACAACAACTAAAACACGTATAACAACTACAACACCTACAACAACTGCAACACCTAAAACAACTATAACCCATGAAACAACTTAAACAACTAAACCAACTAAAACAACTAAAACACATAAAACACCTAAACACCTAAACTACCTAAAACACCTGAAACAACTAAAAAACTAAAACACCTAAAACACCTAAAACAACTAAAACAACTACAACAACTAAAGTAACTATAACATTTAAATACCTATAACAACTAAAACAACTGAAACAACTAACCAACTGAAACAACTAAACACCTAAAACAACTATAACACCTTAAAAAAATAAAACACCTATAACAACTAAACACCTAAAACAACTAGTACACCTAAAACAACTACAATACATAAAAACAACTAGAACACCTAAAACAACTAAAACACCTAAAACAACTTGAACACTTATAACACCTGTAACAACTAAAACACCTAAAACAACTAGAACACCTAGTACACCTAAAACACCTAAAACACCTATAACAACTACAACACCTAAAACAACTAAAACACATAGAACAACTAAAAAAACTATAACACTTAAAACCATTAAAACACCTGAAACAACTAATCTCCTACAACAACTATATCACCTAGAACACCTAAAACACATTAAACACCTAAATAACCTATAACCCCAATAACACCTAAAACACCTACAACAACTAAAACACCTAAAACAAATAAAACACATCTAACAACTATAACACATAGAACAACTATAACACCTAGAAACAACTAAAAACACCTATAACAACTGAAACAACTACAACAACTATTACAACTAAAACAACTAGAACAACTACAATAACTAAAACAACTGAAACAACTAAATCAACTAAAACAACTTAATCAACTAAAGAAACTAAAACAACTAAACAACTAGAACACCCATTACAACTAAAACACCTATAACAACTATAACACATAAAACAACTAATACACCTAGGAATAACAGAACACCAAGAACACCTATAGCACCAAAAACACCTAACCAACTAAAACACCTAAAACAACTAAAACACCTATAACAACGAAAACAACGAAAACACCTAAAACAACTACAACACCTATAACAACTAAAACACCTAAAACAACTAAAACACCTAAAACTCATATAACATCTATAACAAATAAAACATCTAAAACAACCTAAACACCTAAACACCCAGAACACCTATAACACCTATAACACCTAAAACACCTAAGAAACACCTTAACACCCAAACAACTATAACACCTATAACAACTAAAACACCTAGAACAACTAAAACACCTAAAACAACTGGAACACCTAAAACACATATAACAACTGAAACATCTAAAACAACTAAAACACCTACAGCAACTCTAACAACTAAAACACCTAAAACACCTATAACACCTAAAAAAACTAAACACCTTAAACACCTGAATGACCTATGACACCTATAACACCTAAAACACATATAACAACTAGAACACCTAAAACATCTAAAACAACCTAAACACCTAAACACCCAGAACACCTATAACACCAATAACACCTAAAACACCTAGAAACACCTTAACACCCAGAACTACTATAATTCCTAAAACAACTAAAACACCTATTTCAACTAAAACACCTATAACAACTATAACACCAAAACAACTAAAACAACTAGAACAACTAAAACGACCAAACAACTTGAACAACTTAAACAACTATAACACCAAAAAACAACTCTAACACCTATAACAACAAAAAAACTAAAACATCTAAAACACCTATATCAACTAGGACACCTGCAACAACTATAACAACTAAAACAACTATAACAACTAGAACAACTAAAACAACTTGAAACAACTAAAACAACTTGAAACAACTAAAACAACTAGAACAACTATAACAACTAGAACAACTAAAACAACTATAACAACTAAAACAACTAAAACAACTGAAACAACTACAACAACTAAAACAACTAAAACAACTAACACACCTGGAACAACTAAAACACCTAAAACAACTAAAACACATTCAACCACTTAAACAACTAAACAACTAAAACAAATAAAACAAATGAAACACCTAAACAACTGAAACACCTATAAACAACTATAACACCTAAAACAATTAAAACACCTAGAACAACTAAAACACCGTAAACAACTAGAACAACTAGAACAACTAGAACAACTAGAACAACTTAAACAACTAGAACAACCAAAACAATTAAAACAACTAAAACAACTGAAACAACTAAAACAACTACAACAACTAAACAACTAAAACAACTAAAACAACTAGAACAACTATAACAACTAAAACA
Organism: Gammarus roeselii; assembly: GCA_016164225.1. Lineage (NCBI taxonomy): Eukaryota > Metazoa > Arthropoda > Malacostraca > Amphipoda > Gammaridae > Gammarus > Gammarus roeselii. Next base: position 13,973 of record SDVV010002729.1, read on the forward strand.
ACTATAACAACTAAAACAACTAAACAACTAACACAACTAAAACAACTAAAACAACTAAACAACTGCAACACTTATAAACAACTGTAACACCTACAACAATTAAAACACCTAAAACAACTAGAACACCTGAAACAACTAAAACAACTACCTCAACTGAAACACCTAAAACAACTAGAACAACTACAACAACTAAACAACTAAAACAACTAAACAACTAGAACAACTATAAAAACTAAAACAACTAAAACAACTACAACAACTACAACAACTATAACACCTAAAAAGACAAAACAAATAAAAAAACTATAACAGCTAAAACAACTAGAACACCTACAACAACTTTAACACCTAAAACAACTAAAACAACTGAAACATCTATAAGAACAATACAACTACAACAACAAAAAGACAACTATAACAACTAAAATAACCTAAACAACTATAACAACTAAATCAACTAAAACAACTAAAACATCTTCAACAACTACAACAACTAAAACAACTAAAACACCTATAACAACTAAAACACCTACAACAACTCAAACACCTTAAACAACTTTAACACCTAGAACAACTACAACAACTAAAACAACGTAAAGAACTATAACACCTAAAACAACTATAACACCTTAAACAACAAAAACAACTAAAACACCTAGAACAACTAAAACACCTAAAACAACTTAGACACCTATTACAACTAAAACACCTATAACAACTAGAACACCTAGAACAACTAGAACACCCCAAAACAACTAGAACACCTAAAACAACTAAAACAACTAAAACAACGTAAAGAACTGTAACACCTTAAACAACTACAATAACTATTACACCCACAACAACTAAAATATGTAAAAAAAAAAATAACAACAAGATCCAACTAAATCACCTACAACAACTATAACACCTAAAACAACTATAACAACTAAACAACTAAAACAACTTAAACAACTAAACAACTATAACAACTAAAACAACTAAAACAACTAAATAACTAAAACAACTAAACAACTACAACAACTAAAACTCCTAAACCAACTAAAAAAAAACTACAACAACTAAAACAACTGAACAAGTAAAACAACTAAACAACTAAAACAATTGAAACAACTAAACAACTAGAAAAACTACAACAACTAAATCAACTAAAACAACTAGAACAACTAAAACAACTAAAACAACTACAACAACTAAAACAACTAAAACAACTAAAACACCTACAACAACTATCACACCTAGAACAATACAACACCTAAAAAAACTAAATCACTTCAAACAACTAAAACACCTAAACAACTAAAACACCTAGAACAACTATAACACATAAAACAACGAAAACACCTATAACAACTAAAACACCTATAACAACTAGAACACCTAAAACAACTCAGACACCTAAAAACAACTAAACACCTTCAACAACTAAAATCCCTAGAACAACTATAACACCTGAAACTATTGAAACAACTAACACAACTGAAACAACTAAATTACATAAAACACCTAAACACCTATACACCTATAATACCTAAAACAAGTAAAACAACTAAAACACATACAACACCTACAACAACTAATACACATAAAACAACTAAAACAACTACAAAAACTAAAGTAACTAAAACAAGTATAATACCTTTAACAACTAAAACAACTGAAACAACTAAAACAACTAAAACAACTGAAACAACTGAAACAACTAAAACAACTGAAACAACTATAACAACTAAACAACCAAAACCTCTATAACACCGATAACAACTACAACAACTAAAACAAATAAAACAACTAAAAAAACTAAAACAACTAAAACAACTGAAACAGCCAAACAACTAAAATAACTAAATAAATAAAACAACTAGAACAACAAAAACACATTAAACAACTATAACACCTAAAGCAACTAAAACACCGTAAACAACTATAACACGTAAAATAACTAGGACACCTAAAACAACTTAACACCTAAAACAACTAAAACCCCTAAAACAACAGAAACACCTACAACTAAAACACCTAAAACAAATAAAACACATGTAACAACTAAAACACATGTAACAACTATAACACATAAAACAACTATAACACCTAGAAACAATTAAAACAACACCCTAAACAATTAAAACAACTAAAACAACTAAAACAACTAAAACAACTAGAACAACTACATCAACTAAAACATCTAAAACAACTATAACAACTAAAATAACTAGAACACCTTAAACAATTAAAACACCTACAACAACAAGAACAACTAAAACAACTAGAACAACTAAAACAACTATAACACCTAGAGCAAAAAAAAACAACTAAAACAACTAGAACAACTAAACAACTCAAACAACTCAAACAACTAAAGAAACTAAATCAACTAAAACAACTAGAACAACTACAACAACTAAAACCATTAAAACAACTAAAACAACTACAACAACTAAAACAACTAAAACAACTAAAACAACTAAACAACTAAAACAACCAACAACTAAAACACATAAAAAACAACTAAAACACATATAACAACTATAACACATAAAACCACTAAAATACCTATGAACAACTAAAACAACTACAACAACAAAAACATCTAAAACAACTAGAACAACTAAAACACCTACAACAACTACAACACCTATAACAACTAAAACACCTAAAACACATATACAATTATAACACCTAAAACATCTATAACAACCTAAACACCTAAACACCCAAAACACCTATAACACCTAGAACACCTAGAACACATAAAAACACCTTAACACCCAGAACAACTATAACACCTAAAACACCTAAAACACATAAACAACTAAAACACCTAAAACAACTAAAACACCTATAACACCTATAACAACTGAAACACCTAAAACAACTAAAACACCTACAACAACTATAACAACTAAACACCTAAAACACCTCTAACACCTAAAAAAACTAAACACCTAAATCTCCTGAATGACCTTTGACACCTACAACACCTAAAACACCTAAACAACTAAAACACCTATAACAACTTAAACAGCTAAAACAACTAAACCAACTAAAACAACTAAAACACATAAAACACCTAAACACCTAAACTACCTATTACACCTGGAACAACTATAACAACTAAAACACATGCAACACCTAAAATAACTGAAACAACTACAACAACTAAAGTAACTATAAAATTTAGAATACCTATAACAACTAAAACAACTGAAACAACTAAAACATCTGAAACAACTAACCACCTTAAACATCTATAACACATAAAACAACTAAAACACCTATAACAACTCAAACACCCTAAACAACTAGAACACCTAAAACAACTACAACACATTAAACAACTATAACAACTAAAACACCTAAACACCTAATCACCTATAATAACTAAAACAAGTAAAGCAACTTTAACACATACAACACCTACAACAACTAATACACCTACAACAACTAAAACAACTACAACAACTAAAGTAACTAAAACAAGTATAATACCTTTAACAACTAAAACAACTGAAACAACTAAAACAACTAAAACAACTAAAACAATTAAAACAACTGAAACAGCTAAACAACTAAAATAACTAAAACAAATAAAACAACTAAAACATCAAAAAACACATCAAACAACTATAACACCTAAAGCAACTAAAACACCTAAAACAACTATAACACGTAAAATAACTAAGACACCTAAAACAACTTAACACCTAAAACAACTAAAACCCCTAAAACAACTAAAACACATACAACAACTAAAACACCTACAACAAATATAACACATATAACAACTGAAACACCTAAAACAACTAGAACACCCAAAACAACTACAACACATTAAACAACTAGAACACCTAAAACAACTAAAACACCTAAAACAACTTGAACACTTAAAACACCTGTAACAACTGAAACACCTAAAACACATAGAAAACCTAGTACACCTAAAACACCTAAAACACCTATAACAACTACAACACCTACAACAACTAAAACGCTTAGAACAACTAAAACTACTATAACACTTAAAACCACTATAACACCTAAAACAAATAAACTCCTACAACTACTATAACACCTAGAACACCTAGAACACATTAAACACCTAAAATACCAATAACACCATTAACACCTAAAACACTTATAACAAAAAAAATACCTAAACAACTAAAACACCTACAACACCTAAACACCTAAAACACCTATAACACATGAAACACCTAAAACCCCTATAACAACTACAACAACTAAAACACCTATAACAACTAGAACACCTATAACAACTGAAACACCTAAAACGACTGAAACACCTAAAACAACTAAAACATCTAAACAACTAAAACACCTAAAACACTTAGAACACATATAACACCTAAAACACCTGAAACACCTTTAATACCTAAACAACTAAAACACCTATAACACCCAAAACACCTAGAACTCCTATAACACCTACAACATCTAGAACACCCAAAATAACTAGATTACCTATAAAAACAACTAAAACACATACAACAAATAACACATAAAACAACAACAACACCTAAAACAACTAAAACACTTATAACAACTAAAACACCTACAACAACTATAACACCTGAAACACATAGAAAACTATAACACCTAAAACAACTAAAACCACTACAACAATTCGAACAACTAAATCAACTAAGAACAACTAAAACAACTAAAACAACTAACACAACTATAAAAACTGTAACAACTATAACAACCAAAACAACTAGAACAACTAAAACAACTGAAACAACTTAAACAACTAAAACACCTAAACATATAAAAAACCTTTAACAACTAAAACACCTAAAACAACTGGAACACCTAAAACAACTGTAACACCTAAATTAACTAAAACACCTAGAACAACTAAAACACCTACAAGTAACGCACTTAAAACTACTAAAACACCTATTACACCTACAACAACTAAAACAACTAAAACAACTAAACCAAATAAAACAACTATAACAACTAAAACAACTAAAACAATTGAGACATCTATAACAACTAAAAAACCTAAAACAAAACAACACATAAACAACTAAAACATCTAAAACAACTATAACACCTAAACAAATAAAACACCTTGAACAACTAAAACACCTAAACAACTAAAATACCTGATACAACTATACTGCCTAAAACTACTACAAAACCTAAAACAAGTTCAACACCTAAACAACTATAACACCTAAACAACTAAATCAACTAAAACAACTAAAAACAACCAAAACAACTATGACAACTGAAGAACTAAAACAACTAAAACATTTAAAACAACTAAAACAACTAAAATAACTAAAACAACTAAAACAACTGAAACAAGTATGACACCTAAAACAACTAGAACACCTGAAACAACTAAAACAACTAAAACAACTAAAACAACTATAAAAACTAAAACAACTAAAACAACTAAAACAACTAGAACAACTAAAACAACTATAACAACTGAAACAACTGAAACAACTGAAACAACTAACACAACTGAAATAACTAAAACAAGTAAACAACAAACAAACTAAAAAACAACTAGAGCAACTAATACAACTAGAACACTTAAAACAACTAGAACACCTAAAACAACTGAAACACCTAAAACACCTAAAACAACTTGAACACTTATAACACCTGTAACAATAAACACCTAAAACACCTAGAACACCTAGTACACCTAAAACACCTACAACACCTATAACAACTACAACACCTAAAACAACTAAAACACCTGGAACAACTAAAACAACTATAACACTTAAAACCACTAAAACACCTAAACAACTAAACTCCTACAACAACTATAACACCTAGAACACCTAAAACACATTAAACACTTAAAAAACTATGACACCAATAACACCTAAAACACCTATAACACATAAATCACCTAAACAACTAAAACCCCTACAACACCTAAACACCTAAAACACCTATAACACATGAAACACCTAAAACACCTAAAACAACTACAATAACTAGAACACCTTACAACAACTAAAACACCTAGAACAACTGAAACACCTAAACAACTAAAACACCTATAACAACTGAAACACCTAGAACACCTGAAACACCTATAACACCTATAACACCTTAAACACCTATAACACCTAAAACAACTAAACCACCTATAACACCCAAAACACTTAGAACACCTATTACACCTATAACATCTAAAACACCCACAAAAACTATAACACCTAAAAAACAACTAAAACACATTCAACAACTAACACATAAAACAACTACAACACCTAAAACAACTAAAACACCTATAACAACTAAAACACCAACAACAACTATACACCTGAAACACCTAGAAAACTATTACACGTAAAACAACTATAACCACTAAAACAAGTTAAACAACTAGAACAACTAAAACATCTTAAACAACTGAAAGAACTGAAACAACTAACAACTAAAACAACTAATATAACTAAAACAACTACAACATCTAAAAGAACAAACAACAACTAAAACAACTAAAACAACTAAAACAACTATAGCACCTTAAACAACTTGAACAACTGAAACAACTAAAACAAATAAAACAACTAGAACAACTATAACAACTAAAACAACTAAAACAACTATAACAACTAATTCAACTAAAATAACTAAAACATCTACAACAACTACAACAACTAAAACAACTAAAACACCTAAAACAACTAAAACACCTACAACAACTAAAACACCTTAGACAACTTTAACACCTAAAACAACTTTACAACTGAAACACCCAAAACAACTGAAACACCTAACAACTAAAACGCCTAAAACAACTATAACACCTAAATAACTAAAACACCTAGAACACCTAGAACAACTAAAACACCTAAAACTGAAACACCTAAAACTAAAACACCTAGAACACCTATGACACCTAAAACACCTAAAACACCTATAACACCTAAACAACTAAAGCACCTAATACAACTAAACACCTAAACAACTAAAACATCTAAAACAACTAAAACACCTTCAAATACTATAACACCTTAAACAACTAAAACAACTAAATCACATAGAACAACTAAAACACCTAATACAACCATGACACCTATAACAACTATAACACCTATAACAACTAGAGCAACTATAACAACTAAAACAATCAAAACAACTAAACAACTACAACAACTAAAACTACTAAAACAACTAAAACAAATACAAAAACTAAACAACTAAAACAACTAAAACAACTAGAACAACTATAACAACTAAACAACTAAAACCATTGAAACAACTAAACAACTAAAACAACTACCACAGCTAAATCAACTAAAACAACTAGAACAACTAAAACAACCAAAACAACTATAACACCTACAACAATTAAAACACCTAGAGAAACTAAAACACCTAAAACAACTAAAACAGCTAAACAACTATAACACATAGAACAACTGAAACACCTAAAACACCCATAACAACTACAACACCTAAAACAACTAAAACACCTAGAACAACTATAACAACTATAACACTTAAAACCACTAAAAAACCTAAAACAACTAAACTCCTACAACAACTATAACACCTAGAACACCTGAAACACATTAAACACCTAAAAAACCAATAACACCTATAACAACTAAAACACCTACAACAACTAAAACACCTAAAACAAATAAAACACATATAACAACTATAACATATGAAACAGCTATAACACCTAGAAACAACTAGAAACACCTAAGCAACTGTAACACCAAAAAACACCCCAACAACTAAAACAACTAAAACAACTAAAACAACTAAAACAACTAGAACAACTACAACAACTAAAACAACTAAAACAACTATAACAACTAAAACAACTGAAACACCTCAACATTTAAAACACCTACAACAACTAGAACAACTAAAACAACTAGAACAACTAAAACAACTATAACACCTAGAGCAACTAAAACAACTAAAACAACTAGATTAACCAAAACAACTCAAACAACTCAAACAACTAAGAAAACTAAAACAACTAAAACAACTAGAGAAACTAAAACAACTAAGACAACTAGAACAACTATACAGATACAGATACAGACACTAGGCCGCATCCCCCAGAAAGGGGGGTGGCCGACGGCAAGGCGCACCTCTTACCCTCACACGCTCACACTCACACAACTTAGCCCTTTTGTGCTAAAGGGTCCGGCCGGTACTCCCTCAACTTACACTCTGGGTCCCGAATGTACCGAGGAACCGTCGTCAGCAGCAGGGCCCGACAGTTTTCACTGGTTTACCCCCGCCGCGTCATAATGGCCGGGCCCCCCCCCACCCACGCCATCCCGACAGCGGGATGCCAAGGTCGGGAAAGCCCATCAGAGCAGCGTCAAAATCAACCATTCACAACCATTCTCCACTCACGCCTGTTCATTGCACGCTCTCTCGCCACCTCCACATTCATGTCTCTTCTTCCCAACGCCTGCTTCAGACCATCCATCCATCCAAACTTTGGTCTACCTCT
>SDVV010002730.1:0-22455 GCA_016164225.1 Gammarus roeselii
CAGAGTGAGCAAGCACATCATAACATGCAGGAGCAGAGTGAGCAAGCACATCGTAACATGCAGGAGCAGAGTGAGCAAGCACATCATAACATGCAGGACCAGAGTGAGCAAGCACATGATAACATGCAGGAGCAGAGTGAGCAAGCACATCATAACATGCAGGAGCTGAGTGAGCAAGCACATCGTAACATGCAGGAGCAGAGTGAGCAAGCACATGATAACATGCAGGAGCAGAGTGAGCAAGCACATCATAACATGCAGGAGCAGAGTGAGCAAGCACATCGTAACAAGCAGGAGCAGAGTGAGCAACCGCATGATAACATGCCATGTAGCAACATTCCTCATTTGGTCTCATTATTCTGTTGTGTTTGTTCTAAGGACCTTCACCGCTTCAAATAATAGCCTGAAATCTTGGTACCCTACATTGTACGCTCTTCATCACCGGCACAAAATAGGTTTATGTATTTCGAATAGTCGCTACTTGAAGGAAGAGGCAAACACTCGCTGAATTTTTTACCGTTTTATTTAGATGGTGTCAATATGACACAGTCAAGCCTATCTAAGACTTATAGGGCTCAGCATCACATTTAAAACTAATATATATGCATATATAGTTATATATATATATATATATATATATATATAGATATATGTAGATATATATATATATATAGATATATGTAGAGATATATATATATATATATATTTAATGTGTGTGTGTTCATATTATTGATGGTGGATGACGTGAGTCACGCTGACCGTGGAAGGACTGCGCTCTAATTATTCTCTTATAGAAATGGCGTCTGCAAGCAGTCGGATATTCTTTTAAGCTGATCTGAGTCACATCAGAATATTAATTTAATGTATTGATGAATATGATAACGGCTTTCCTGAGTGAGATCTCTGCTTGCCCTGACCGTAAATGAGCGGTTATCACGAGGCTGGTCACTAAACTCTGCACACTGTTTGGCCACGTGGCCTCCATAAGTGCTCGCACCGTCACTATCTTATCACCGCTCCCTGGCTCGTTGCCATCAGCTCTCCCGTGCCCATCAGCTGATATTTCTCCTATCACTACCGACTAACGCTCGGTATCCAATAATTACACATATCTGGATAGTGACAGGGCTGCACGTCTTGCGTCATCGTGAATAAAAACAATCTGTCTGGCTTAAGAGAGGTTACATTGCATCAAATAGTAAATGTTCAAAGCTCATGACAAGAAGCAGATCTGCTCGACGCCCTTGTCAAAAAGTAGGTGTGCTCAAACTTCCAGTCATGAAGTGGGGTGTGCTCAAAGTTCATAGTATGAAGTGGGGGTGTGCTCAAAGTTCATGATATGAAGTGGGGTGTGCTCAAAGTTCACGGTATGAAGTAAGGTGTGCTCAAAGTTCACGGTATGAAGTGGGGTGTGTTCAAAGTTCACGGTATGAAGTGGGGTGTGATCAAAGTTCATGATATGAAGTGGGGTGTGCTCAAAGTTCATGGTATGAAGTGGGGTGTGATCAAAGTTTACGGTATGAAGTGGGGTGTGATCAAAGTTCACGGTATGAAGTGGGGTGTGCTCAAAGTTCATGGTATGAAGTGGGTTATGCTCAAAATTCACGGTATGAAGTGGGGTGTGCTCAAAGATAACTATGAAGTGTGGTGTACTCAATGGTAATATCATGAGGTCATAAGTGTATGCTCAAAGTTTGAGACTTTTGATAGCTGCCAATTCTCTTGAAGCAATGCCATGAGCTGGCCTACGCATCCGTTCTTGGATCACATGCGAAGTGTCCCTGAACCCAGTCTGGCTTTCATGCAATCAGAAGATGGTCAATGTTCCGTCAAAACGCGAGCGTGCCTCACTTTCCCTTCCTTTGTGTGCCGCCCATGCTTCAAGCAAAAGTGCAGGAGAACCCTCCTTCGGGGCTGGGTTTACCTGAAACAAGATCCGGGTAAGGAAAGAAAGGAGGCGGGCAGTGTTGGATTCCTTGTTGACAGCTCGGAGGAGACACGCTCGGGACCTTCAGGAACGATGGTCACAGACTTGTGAAAGCCGCCCGGGATTATCTATTCCTATGCACATGGTTTGCCTTCGTCGCGTGCTTGTATGTTTTACATATCTGTAATGTAACCTTTCATATAAACACTCGATGCACTCAATTGTCTCGCTAATCGTTAAACAACAGTCCTGCAAGCAACGAGAAGGTGCCTGTTGCACCTTGTCAAAGCATCGCTTCCGCTGTGTCAAACCGAGACTACCTGTGTATACATGGTAGTTGTTGCCTGCGGGGGCGCTACTGCTGCTTCCTTCCGCAATGCCAGGACGACTTTCCTTGCCTCCAGCTACCTGTCTGGCATTATAGGCTGCAGCAGCGCTTAACAAGCGGCGACAGCACCACTCTGCTGACGACAGTAGCACCCTACTAGCAACAGCAGCACCCTACTAGCAATAGCAGCACCTTACTAGCAATAGCAGCACCTTACTAGCAACAGCAGCACCTTACTAGCAACAGCAGCACCCTACTAGCAACAGCAGCACCCTACTAGCAACAGCAGCACCCTACTAGCAACAACAGCAAAATGCAGGCGATCGCTGATATCCCTATTGACAACAGCAACACCCTACAGGCAACAGCAACACTATGCTGATGACAAGGGCACCATGCAGGTAGCAGCAGCAGCCTTCATGCTTCGGCAGCAGAGCACCTTGCAGAACGCAGCGCCACAAAATGATTGTTGAACTCTTGCCTAATCATACAGCAGTGGTGCCTTGACTCCGTTGCCTATGGTCAGAGCACATCACTCGTGTGTCTTTCTTCAGAATGCATTTAGCGGGATTCCTCCTTGTTTTGTTTCCCCTGAGATGAGTGTATCCACTGATGGACTGCGCTGTTTAGCAAGTTGTGATGGAACAGTTATCACCCTCTTTGCCTTATTCCCTTAACGACCTCTATTCTCCACACCGGAAGTGTTCTGCTGCCTGTGCTGGCTGATTTTTGCGTGATGCTGCACCTACCCCTCCCTCCTCTTCCTCCTCCCGGCTTCACTGCTGGAAGGAAGCAAAAAGAGGCCTTCCTGCCTGCACGGCCTGCGGCTGCCCGTGGCAACTGCCGCCGCCTGACGGTCGGTGTTTCCGTTACAAACGATGCTGCAGTTCCACCTCCCGGGCTGTTGGTGGGGGGGGAGGAGGAGGGTGACGTGGTGGCGACACGTCAGCTCCCACACCAAACGGCGTGTTCAATTTTTCTCCATAGAAAAGCTCTTTTGTAGTCTTTGCTGCTGAGCTTCTTGCGGATTTTTATTTTTGTAGTGCCGCTCTCCCAGTTCGTGGAATGTTTTAGTCTGTAACACTGGATTCTTTGTAACGGGTTTCTTTCGTTTATAACTGTAACATCATTTTGAAACTGTAGTGTTGGACTGTACCATGAAGTCTTTAGTCTTTTTTATACTGTACACAGTCCAGAATTATAATTTTAGTTTGACTGTCTCGGTTACTCGGTAATCCCTCCAAGTCCGTTATTGTTGTTGTGTAGAGTCGCACGTACCCTGGTCGGAGGCTCACTTCTCTCTCGGTTACTTGGTAATCCCTTCAAGTCCGAATTGATGTTGTAGATTCGCACGTACCCAGGTCGGAGGCTCAGTTTGCTGTTGTCGCACAGCTCTCGGCTGTTGGTAATTGGGTCATTTTATTCACAAATAATGGTGCAATTTCATTGCAGGGCTTACAATAGAACAAGATGAAACCTTATTACCACTTTCTGTGATCACTAAGAGTTTTAGAAAACTTATGGGCAAGAAAGATATGATAAGGATGGTCATGATTATCAATAAACAGCTAATGAAGCGTCAACAATGAATTGAAGGGGAAACTATGCCGCCAAAGCAAACTATACTATCAATTTGGACGCATAGCCACAACATAGATCTATTAGAAACTCTGGAACGAAATTTAATGTTGAAATTTGAAAACGAAAGAGTTTTCTCTCAAAATTAACTTACGGAGGATAAATTCTTAGGATATTCCTCGTGATAGCTATTTACCTGCTGGGGACGAGCGTCTCTGAGAATCTTTCAAAATCATCATTACGATCACACAAAGAGGAAAGGAATAATCTTGGGTAAGTTTTGGAAGGCATCATCAAATCATCATGTCAATGGTTTGTGTGAGCCTGCAGAATTACATAAATTTTAATGAGGATAACTCGGAACAGGACTAATTTTACTTCCTGGTGCTCCACCCCAGATAATGATTGATTGTATCAAATGAGAGTATACAGCGGAATAATATAATGATTTAGTATCGGTGGTGAGATGGTTTAACTCTGAATAAATTACCCCTGACATCTTACTCCTCTACTACAAAGCAATGTGGTTTATCAATACACGTGTAGCCAGTGTCAGGCTACGTACTGTGGGGAGACCAAGCGTCACCTCAAGACCCGCAATGCTGAGCACAAAGAGTGTCCGTCCGTACTGGCGCACCATTGTTCCCTCCTTCCCATAGTAGGATCAGAAACCATGCACTAAAAGTAAAGCATCCTTTATCAGAAAATAGTTTCAAAATAGTTGGATTGGATAAGAAGTCAAGTTTGAAATTGCTTGAGAGTATTATAATTATTCAAACCAGCCCCTCTCTGAATGACTTGGCATCCTCTACTCCTTTGAATTTCCTGCTCTAGGTCGTTTGTGTGTTCGATTCTGTCTGTGAGGTTCTAAATTCCTAGTCTTCCATTCATTCAGTTACGCAAGTTCATTTTCATTGTTCGTTGTTCTTTAGGTAATGATTTGTTTAGGCTTGATTTTGAATATTTTGGATCAATGTGCCCTCACATTTGTCGATCCTTTCCGCATTTTCAGATGGTACTGATGATGAGTGTCAGGATACGCGCGAAAGCTCTACTGTTTTTAAAATATTGTGGTGTTACGAGATGTTTTTAGCACCCTTCATTCTCCTCTTTTTAATTAGATTCATCAATGTCAAGTCCTACGTTCTGCTCATCGTCTAGAAGCAAGCCCAGATACTTGACATGAGACACCGTTTACAATACATTGCCATTGAACAGAGCATTTCGCAGTCCGGGGCGATGTCGGTTACCTGTTAGTCGCTGACCTGTTAGTCGGTTACTTGTTAGTCGGTTACTTGTTAGTCGGTTACCTGTTAGTCGGATACCTGTTAGTCGGATACCTGTTAGTCGGATACCTGTTAGTCGGATACCTGTTAGTCGGTTACCTGCTAGTCGGTTACCTGCTAGTCGGTTACCTGCTAGTCGGTTACCTGCTAGTCGGTTACCTGCTAGTCGGTTACCTGCTAGTCGGTTACCTGCTAGTCGGTTACCTGCTAGTCGGTTATCTGTTTGTTAGTCGGTTATCTGTTTGTTAGTCGGTTATCTGTTTGTTAGTCGGTTGCCTGTTAGTCGGATACCTGTAAGTCGGTGACCTTGTGTCAGTTACCTGTTAACTACGTTGTACGATTTCATTGAAAGGTTTCATAATAACAACTGCGGAGTCGAAAATGATCCTTGAGAAACACCAACTGTTATTGACATTGTCAGTTTCTTATTCGTTTCAGAGTATCGACTGATTTCTTAGGTCCATCACTATCAACCAGCGAAGAGCGTTTCCACAAGCACCGTAATTTCGTTAACAAAATATCCCTATTGGTTGTATCAAATGCCTGAAGCAGGTCAAAGAACTAACTAAGTCTAACTAAGTTAGAGTAAGCGATTGAAAAATACGTTTAATCCAGTGTGGATTCTCTTTTCAAATGATTGTTTACAAATTGAGTAGAAATAGAACTATAGTTGAATACACTGCTGGTAACCAGACTTTGAAGGTAGTGACATCAGTAAGGGAGGGAATGCATACGATGTCATTTGGTTGGATATTGCCTGGCAGAGAAACAACCCTTGAAGGCAGTGACATCAGTAAGGGAGGGAATGCATACGTTGTCATTTGGTTGGATATTGCCTGGCAGAGTAACAACCCTTGAAGGCAGTGACATCAGTAAGGGAGGGAATGCATACGTTGTCATTTGGTTGGATATTGCCTGGCAGAGTAACAACCCTTGAAGGCAGTGACATCAGTAAGGAAGAGAATGCATACGATGTCATTTGGTTGGATATTGCCTGGCAGAGAAACACCCCTTGAAGGCAGTGACATCAGTAAGGAAGAGAATGCATACGATGCCATTTGGTTGGATATTGCCTGGCAGAGTAACACCCCTTGAAGGCAGTGACATCAGTAAGGGAGGGAATGCATACGATGCCATTTGGTTGGATATTGCCTGGCAGAGTAACACCCCTTGAAGGCAGTGACATCAGTAAGGGAGGGAATGCATACGTTGTCATTTGGTTGGATATTGCCTGACAGAGTAACGACCCTTGAAGGCATTGACATCAGTAAGGGAGGGAATGCATACGTTGTCATTTGGTTGGATATTGCCTGACAGAGTAACGACCCTTGAAGGCAGTGACATCAGTAAGGGAGGGAATGCATACGTTGTCATTTGGTTGGATATTGCCTGACAGAGTAACGACCCTTGAAGGCAGTGGCATCAGCAAGGGAGGGAATGCATACGTTGTCATTTGATTGGGTATTGCCTGGCAGAGTAACACCCCTTGAAGGCAGATTTGTGACTAGTTCTTTTGCGGAAGATGTGATGGCAAGAAGGAATGGTTTATTGAGTCTTGATCAGAGCGGGGACTACGATTAACATTGAGTATATTTTACTGTTGTTCACGTCGACACAACAATTCATTAGGAACATGTGTTTTTGGTCATTACGTCTTTTGAAAAGCTTATGTTGATAATACAACTGTTTGCACTTATTAAGAAGACATATTGCAAAAAGTATTTCCTAATCTGACGTTTATTAAACCTTGATTCAACAGTTGTTGAAGTTGATTCGACAGTTGGTTGAATCCAAGTTGAAATCGCACCATAAAATGATCTACGTATTAACTGTAAAAATAGAGTAATATATCATGGTAGAGTCCATCTTTGCCACGCGATGGTTTGCATCATCATGAACAAACAAATCACCATTAGGGAACCTAATGCGGATACTAAGAAGTTCTTCCAAATCAGTGATGGGTGTTGAATCTTTACAAAGTTTTACACATCAGATATTAGTGCAATAAACGCATCCCACCATCGAGCCTTCTTCTCTATATGCGGAGTAACCCGTACAATAACGTTACACTGAACATGAACAAATGATGAAAAGGCTCTAACGAAACAAAGTTCATTCTTGCACAGCGATATACTGACGTTCATAATGGATAAAAGTGTTACTCCTAAGAACTTGAATGCCATCTCTAAGTTTGGTCGTGTTGGTGAGCTCACGGGCTCCTGTCCTACAGATCCTGAGGGCTTATTCAATGTACTCCTGTGATCAGGCTGTTGCTGATTTAGTGACGTTTTAGCTGCCGTCGTCGCACGTTCTGCTACTGTTGTTGCTGTTGCTTGCATTTGCTGCGGCTCGACTGAGGTATGTCTAGTCTCTCCCTGAATCATAGGAACACGGGACAGTGATCCCTGTAACTGTTGGTCTTCTTTAATCTCGTTTATTTCATTGTCTTCTGGTGTAGGGGAAGTCTCAGTGGGAACTGCACGCGATGACATATTTGAAGATGCCTTCTGTTGTAAGAGAAGTCTCTGTTGGAACTGCACGCGATGGCTTATTTGAAGATGCCTTCTGTTGTAAGGGAAGTCTCCGTTGTAACTGCACGCGATGACTTAACTGGAGAGGCCTTCTGTTGTAGGGGAAGTCTCCGTTGTAACTGCACGCGATGTCATAACTGGAGAGGCCTTCTGTTGTAGGGGAAGTCTCCGTTCTAACTGCACGCGATGTCATAACTGGAGAGGCCTTCTGTTGTAGGGGAAGTCTCCGTTGTAACCACGCGATGTCATAACTGGAGAGGCCTTCTGTTGTAGAGGAAGTCTCCGTTGGAACTGCACGCTTTGACATAGTTTGTGAGACATCGATTGAAGCAAAGGAGGGTGTGCTGGAGTTGCCGGGGCACGCGTATTTTTTGAGTAACTCATTTTCTGGTGCTAGGCGTCCAATCTGTTGGATCGTCTTACCATTTAACGCGTAGAATATTCTTTTGTCATGGGAGTCTGAGCTGTCGTTTGAACATTGTTTGACCAATGATCGTCTTTTCCAGAGAGAATGTTTTGAGAAACTTGAAGGGTTGACCTGTCCTACATGAGGTATTTCGCTTAGGATTCCACACCCAGATTAATCATAGTGGAATGCTGTGAATCACAATCGGTATCTGTCCGTCCATAAGGAAAAAGGTTAGATGAATCTATAATAAATGTGAGCAAATGGACGCTCTCCGGCCTCTGGTGGCCGCTCATACGTAACACTTCATGGGCGCGGTGAGACCGATGTCAGTCATTTCACAATAATTACCTGAACGGTGAGGGGCAGGCACGGGACGCTCGCAGACTAGAGGCCGATCACCACTAAACTAGAAACTGCTAGAATATAAACTAACGTGAGCCTTTTTAGTGTATATTGTTGTGTCCGACTGCTGATTGTACAATCGTAATTTGTTTAGATCAGTTTAAGAAAGGAGAGATATGGCGTCATAATTTGTTCGTAGCTCCATCGTACCAGAGCCGATATGAAAGGATGATGTGACGTCGCTAACTTTTGGGTGGCTTCTTGCCTCGTATTCGTCTTTGTTTGCTCCCGGCTCTTTGTGACACTTTGCCCCCTTTCCACGGCAGCAGCTGTCCATGCCGTCATAGTCCTTCCCTACCTGAGATTTGCTGAGTGTTCACTACCAGCAGCAGCTGCGACGATATCAATCCTCTTATGCTCTCATAGGGAACCTGTTCCATGCCTGCAGAGGAATTGGCAGACTCCCTGTTGTCCAGTATTTAAGTCAGGCATTTCATTCTCAGCTGCTGTGCACGGTGTCGTATTCTTTCGTATTCAAACGGAACCATTGTTATCACGACCGGCTTCGATCAGATCATAAATTCGATGTGCTCCCATTAATGAAGGACTCAGTCTGCAGCAGTGCTGCTGATATGGATACTATCCACCACTGTCAGTTCTCGCGCGGTGTCATTCTTTCGTACACTTCGCAACCATTTGCTCGCAAATGCATCCGTCGATTAGGTGTAGAAAGCCCATGTGATGCGGCCGTCGCCACAGCGTAGGTGATTTCGTCTAGTGAATCCAATTATTGCCTGTCGATAAGAGGAATATAATCACAACACGAGCTTGTTGAAAAATTAACGCTTGAATCATACAATCGTGAACTTATTTATGTTAATAAATGTTATTTCCGAACCGTTACTGTTATTGGGTGTAGGTGTCGATAACTTGATAAGGTGTTTGCGTTGCACAACAATTCCATTATTATTTGAAGACTGTCTAGAGGAGAGTTTGGAGGGCAATACCCGTTCATTTCATTGCGACTGGATGCAGCAACGCCCTCTGAAGCTACTTCAGGAAGGCCACATTTAATAGTAGAGTGTTGCTTCACACACTTCTCTGGTTTGCCATCTTCGTGAATCAGCCTGCTTTGTGTTATTTGGTTTGTGGCTTGGTTCTATTGCTTTAGTATCCTCAGTTGGTCTACTTACTCTTAGTTGATGAAGTGAAACAGCAAGAGAGTCTTGACTCTATCGTGTTTTCACAGCATTTCGCCCCGCAAACACTGGCGAATTTGCCGGGATCTGGCTACGACATGCAAATGCCGGTGCCGCAGCACAAGTGGAGTGTGCCCCATGAATGTGGGCAAGGTGGCAGCCACGCTGTGACCTGCTGTGAATAGCTAAGAAACTCCAAGTATCCTGAGTAAGTATCCAAGCAGCCAACGGCTTACCGAAACGCGGTACTGCCTCCCCTTCTTGTGTCAGCTTAAGCCAAGAGCCCCAGAAGCGTACAGTCTGTATGCGAAGGCTTCACCTCCTGTCGCTTAGTGTTGTGGAGGCGGACAGCTTCTTTCGAGTGTCAATTTTCTGGCCCTAGCTCTTTGATGGACTGTACTAATGCCCAGTGACGGTGGTGGTCGTGAGATTTGTCTACCCTGACGAGGGTGATGTGTGTCGCGGGACCGCCATGCCTATCTCTCACCGGATGTGTTCAGACCGTCATCGAGTCAGCTGTCGGGCGCCTTGTGAAAGTTTCCTGCATTGGCGCTGAAAGTCATCGTCTAAGCATGAGATGAACCTCTTCAAGCTACGTTTCTGTTAGGATCGGTTTAGGTGTAGTAAGGTTGCCCTTGTATCATTTTACTTCATAGGCCCCCTATGCGTTCTGGCTCAAAACTTTCTTCATAATTTTCATTTACCATGTAATCAGTTCTACATTTTCCTCGGTAAATGTTCAGTTGCAGTAAATTAGGTGTAAACAGATCTGGTAAAGATGTTCATTTGCAGTATTAAAGTTGTAAACAGATGTGGTGAAGATGTTTTTTTGCAGTATAAAAGTTGGTAACGATGTGGTAATAGCGTTCCAAAGTATTTGTCTCTGGATAGATGGGCCTAAACTCAGTTGTCGGTTTCAATGATAATATTAATCGTACTCATCCACATATCACCACTTGATGGTACACAAATGTTAACAATTTTTTTTAGATTAGAATTATCCTTCCGGTGTGTTTCAAATACGCACCCAATACGTGGGGACGTCACAAATGGTATGTATACGAAAAGTTGGGACAATCGTGCATATACACATACCTCCCATGTTCGCTCCGTACTCACTTACTTGGATATATACTTACGTCCCACATGAGTAACAACTTACACAAAGAAATCATCATGCCGTGGAGGGGAAATATATTGCAACAATATATCCAACGCCACCTGTCAACCAACATACACATATTGTTTCATATATACAACACCACCTGTAAGGCTACATGCATATGTTGCTACATTTATCCGCACTTGTTCGCCAACGTTTACAAGGGCGTAAGCTAGCATGTCAAATATACACAGGGAAATGAGAGTAAACCTTGCTGATTTCAACTCCCATTAGAATCTTTCTACTCTCGCAGATTCGGTTACACCCCTTTTATAATATGGATAGTCTGCATCTCCCTTGGTAGGGATCATTTGTTTCATGATCAAGGTGGATGGACAAACGTTAGCAGTCCTCCTCTGGTAGTAGAGGGTGGCGTTGAACAATGGGTAATATGGGAGGAAGTGCCCAGTCACCCCGCCCTCAACTAGCGCGGCGTCTATGCCCAGACTGGAACTCCGAGCACTTGTCGCAGTATAGACCAGCACTGCAGCTGGACACGCCATAAACTTCTTAATTACGGCTTTACGATCAAGATACCCTGGCCTAAATTAAAGCTAGCAGTCATAAGTAGTGTGTTCCAAGATGCCCGAACATCAATAGAAGGCGTTTGTTGTCGGCCAACGATGATACGTTGGCCTTATTCATGTCGCAGCTGATGGTAAGTGTTGCTGAGGCCCGCCCGTTCGCCGCATGTCCCCCAAGTGCCTCATTTGCACTGACCCCGGCCACTCTAATCCAGGGCCTCATTTTGGGCAGTGAAAGATGGACTGCGCGTTGCAGATTGCATTAGCAGCCGTTTGACGAAGTTCATCATACAGACACAGAGACTAGGCCGAATCTCCCAGAAAGGGGGGGGGGGTGGCACTTCACACTCTTCTTATACACTGAAACAAATTAGCCCCTTAGCGCTAAAGGGTCCGGTTGGGGGACCCCGCCACACACGAAGTATATCAGCTGCAAACTGTCTTGCATCTGATAGGTCGCTCATATCCTAGGCCACGCCTTACGATGGCGTGTGCCAGTTTCTACGTATTATGTGTTATTTTACGTAAGACGCGTGATTTGAATGACAGCCACATTGGTGACCTGTCCTGACAGCGTTACGAGAGTGTGTTTACTAACCGACCTTTTCGTCAAAGTTTCAATGGGTCAGTTATCAGAAACAAGACGTCAGAAGCCAACCTATTGGGAATAATATCTTGACGTAATTTTAGGTTAATATCATAAACATTCACTCCGTATTCTCCCATCCTCTTATTGCTGTAGGATTTATCAACGAAGTACTGCCAACTCAGACACATTCTTTCTACAATGATGAAGCGGCTGGCGTCGATTGTCCGTCATTCATCGAGCGCCTCCTCGTGGCGGCCTTGACAGTGACTGGTCGTATAGGAGGGCGCGACGGACGTGAGCTGGGCTGGGCTGCTTGTTCTGCCTACTGAAACAAGCGGCCGTCTTACCTGTTAAAACTGGGCGGCCGTGGATAGCCTGTCCTGCCTACTGAATAAGGCTGCCTGTCTTGCCTCCTAAACAGGGCACTGGCAGCAGGAATGAACACAGCTCTTGTTATCTGATACTGTCGGCAGAAGAACACTAGTATATTAGTACGTCTCTCTTTGTATTCGGTACTAGTGGAAGGGGAGCACAGTTTACTACTGCGTGTCACTTAGTAGCACCTTACCAGGGGCAGGCATCACTATCCATGCCATTGAACGCCAGTCATCACTAACCGTACCATTGCATGCCAGTCTCACCAAGACACGGTGGTCCGAGCGTATATACCTACGGCCGGCTCTTTCTTTATACACGAGGATGCTCTCTTCTCACGACGTCTCCAAGCCATATAGTGTCCATGTCCAAGTAACATGTCTACAACATATATCTTTTCCTGTTCAATTCCTTCCCAAAGGATATTAGCATCCTTGTTCTGCGAGCATGCCTAGGCTTTCAAACAAACTATCAAATTGCGTTAGAAAGGAAGCGTTAGGTGGACTAACATGGTTAAATACCTTGAGTATCGAGCGTGTCGAGCACGATCTATCGCGGCCTCAAGTATCGATTCCGTGTCGGGCGCAATGTATCATCACCTCAAGTGTCGAGTGTACCGTGTCGAGCACGATGTATCGCCGCTCTAAGTATCGACTCCGTGTCGAGTACGATGTATCGCGACCTCAAGTATAGTATCTGTTGAAGGGGCGCCTTATCATCATCGTGACAAACGTATCTTCTCTATTTTTATCATCCAGATTAGAGAAATTATTGGGGTGATCGGTCATGAAGAGCAACACACTTGTTTTGCCGATGAGTCGTCCAGAGCGTTGCCGATCATGATATCTATCTTATACCAAACCAAAGACCATTAGTTGTGGAAACTAAATCAACTCTCCTGCCAGAAAGTAATTTTACAAGGTCAAGTGTCGAGGGATTATGCCCTGCTACGGCGATGTAAATTGTGTTTGTTGTCGGCTGGTATCACGTGCATCAATTGTACTGTGCCTGTGTGCGCACTCTTGCAATATTGAATGCACGATGAAAGTGTTTGAGCTCGTCATTGATAATGCTTATCATTTGTTAAACACAAACCATCACTCGTTGGTCGTTTAATCAAATGTTAATCAAATATAACTGATATGCTCGTTTCCGTCAAGTTCAACGGGGGCAATGTTTTGCAGTCTGTGTCACTACTGCAACTGCGTTCATTACCTATAATTAAGTTATGCTTATTCCACACGTGCATCAGCAGTAGTCTCTTGATAACGTGCATGATGCCTCACAGCAACGCTATCAAACCGTGGCATCACTGAGGATCATGTCATTCCTACCTTCTTCAGGGAAGGGATTCCTACCGTCATTCCTACCGTGGCATCACTGAGTATCATGTCATTCCTACCTTCTTCAGGAAAGGGATTGAATAATCCACCCCTCTGGCCACTGCTGTCATCCCAGTCAGGGAACGGCCAGACTAATTTGCCCTCTGGCCACTGCTGTCATCCCCATCCCAGTCAGGGAACGGCCAGACTAATTTGCCCTCTGGCCACTGCTGTCATCCCCATCCCAGTCAGGGAACGGCCAGACTAATTTGCCCTCTGGCCACTGCTGTCATTCCTATCCCAGTCAGGGAACGGCCAGACCTATTTGCCCTCCTGGCCACTGCTGTCATTCCTATCCCTGTCAGGGAAGGGCCAGACTAATTTGCCCTCTGGCCACTGCTGTCATTCCTATCCCTGTCAGGGAAGGGCCAGACTAATTTGCCCTCTGGCCACTGCTGTCATTCCTATCCCTGTCAGGGAAGGGCCAGACTAATTTGCCCTCTGGCCACTGCTGTCATCCCCATCCCAGTCAGGGAACGGCCAGACTAATTTGCCCTCTGGCCACTGCTGTCATCCCCATCCCAGTCAGGGAAGGGCCAGACTAATTTGCCCTCTGGCCACTGCTGTCATTCCTATCCCTGTCAGGGAAGGGCCAGACTAATTTGCCCTCTGGCCACTGCTGTCATTCCTATCCCTGTCAGGGAAGGGCCAGACTAATTTGCCCTCCTGGCCACTGCTGTCATTCCTATCACCCCTCCAACTCAGTGTTAGCTTTGGTGTAGTTCGTACCTGCCGCAAGCTTTAATAATTCGTTGTTGTTGTTATGGGTGGCTTCAATGTTGACAGCCTAGATTTCATCCGCAAAAAAACAATACAATTTCCGATATTGTGCCCCAAATAAATATTAACAAACTTCAGGTGGTATGATGTAGCTAACCTATCGCCAGTAATACATAAAGAGAGCAGGGGAATCCCCAAAGGCTCCCCTAAGCAACACCAGCAGTGAGGACAGAGATCACGATTAGAAAATAGCAATCTAGGGTAATTAACTTCTAATGAATGATCTATCAAGATGAATCAAACTGCCTCAGTGAAACTGCTATTACTGCTCTTATCAAACCAGATGAGTAGAGAAATATTTAACAAAAAATACATGGCAATGAGCTAGCTGATGATAAATATCCAAGTTGCTTTCAGCAGCTGCAGTTACAGAACAGTCACTTTCAGAAGTGAGTAGGAGTTTCATGCTAATTTCTATTATGCCAGAAGATAATTATGGTATCATGGAAATTAACATGATACTCCTACTCACTTCTGAAAGTGACTGTTCTGTAACTGCAGCTGCTGAGAGCAACTTGGATATTTATTATCAGCTAGCTCATTGCCATGTATTTTTTGTTAATTGTTTCTCAATTCATCTGGTTTCTTAGGAGCAGTAATAGCAGTTTCAAAAGGCTTGCGCATAATTCAAACTCATAACTGAAACTCATAATTCGAACCGTGTTTCCTGCTCTCATGATTTGTTTTTAGTAGTATGGGCAGGATGAATTAGAGGGATTTGTAATGCCTGACAATCACTTAGATCTCAGGAAAGCTGCCATTACGCATCTATTGAGCAAGGCTCTATAATATGACATTAAACTTATTGAAGACAAATGAAAAGAGCTAAAATGCACGGTAGTTGGTGGTCACACGCGATGTAGTGAGGGGTTGTTGGCTGTAGCAGATTTATTTAATCAATTAGAAGTTTGGGTACATCATGGAATGCATGGAATGCTAAATATTCTGAAGATAAAAAATCCCAACAGTGCATCTTCAATGCTCATCTAGAATTCCTTATAACCCTGTTCTTAGTAAAAATAAAGAGAGCCTGCTCATTATCATCATTAAGGAAAAGTATATCAACAGAAAACCAAATGATGAAAGATCATATGATCGACATGATAAATATGAACTGAAAGCAGAAAAGTTGACAGTCACGACATTGTTTGCTCTGTCTAAAATTCAGAAGATATGTACCCATGACCTGACATGAACCATGAGTTGTTGCGTTAGTGTGGGGGATGAAACATTCTGCGCTATCATTGATACTGGTGCACAAGTGAGTTAAGTTGCTGAAGATGTGTGAAAATCATTGAAATCAAACGATGAGAATTTAGGTTTGCATGCTACAGGAAAAGTTCTAACCGGCATAGACAATTATGAAGCTCCAATTTTGGGTATTAGGTTTGGTGTAAGATTGATATCATGATATACAACGCTCTAAACAACTCATCGGTAAAACAAGGGCAATTGTGTTTCTGTTCATGATCTTATCTGGACGATAAAAATAGAGAAGATACGTTTGTCACGATGAAGATAAGGCGCCCAAAACAGACACTATACTTGAGGTCGCGATACATTGCGCCCGACACGGAGTCGATACTTGAGGCCGCGATACATCGTGCTAGGCAGACCATCGATAATTAAGGTGATGACACATCGCGTTCTACACGGAGTCGATACTTAAGGCCGCGATACATCGTGCTAGGCAGACCCACGATAATTAAGGAGAGACACATCGCGCCCTACACGGAGTCGATACTTAAGGCCGCGATACATCGTGCTAGGCAGACCCTCGATAATTAAGGTGATGACACATCGCGCCCTACACGGAGTCGATACTTAAGGCCGCGATACATCGTGCTAGGCAGACCCTCGACACTTAAGGTGATGATACATTGCGCCCGACACGGAATCGATACTTAAGGCCGCGATAGATCGTGCTCGACACACTCGATACTCAAGGTATTTAACCATGTTAGTCCACCTAACGCTTCCTTTCTAACGCAATTTGATAGTTTGTTTGAAAGCCCAGGCATGCCCGCAGAACAAGGATGCTAATATCCTTTGGGAAGGAATTGAACAGGAAAAGATATATGTTGTAGACATATTACTTGGACATGGGCACTATATGGCTTGGAGACGTCGTGAGAAGAGAGCATCCTCGTGTATAAAGAAAGAGCCGGCCGTAGGTATATACGCTCGGACCACCGTGTCTTGGTGAGACTGGCATGCAATGGTACGGTTAGTGATGACTGGCGTTCAATGGCATGGATAGTGATGCCTGCCCCTGGTAAGGTGCTACTAAGTGACACGCAGTAGTAAACTGTGCTCCCCTTCCACTAGTACCGAATACAAAGAGAGACGTACTAATATACTAGTGTTCTTCTGCCGACAGTATCAGATAACAAGAGCTGCCAGCGCCCTGTTTAGGAGGCAAGACAGGCAGCCTTATTCAGTAGGCAGGACAGGCCATCCACGGCCGCCCAGTTTAACAGGTAAGACGGCCGCTTGGTTCAGTAGGCAGAACAAGCAGCCCAGCCCAGCTCACGTCCGTCGCGCCCTCCTATACGACCAGTCACTGTCAAGGCCGCCACGAGGAGGCGCTCGATGAATGACGGACAATCGACGCCAGCCGCTTCATAATTCTAGAAAGAATGTGTCTGAGTTGGCAGTACGTCGTTGACAAATCCTACAGCAATAAGAGGATGGGAGAATACGGAGTGAATGTTTATGATATTAACCTAAAATTACGTCAAGATATTATTCCCAATAGGTTGGCTTATGACGTCTTGTTTCTGATAACTGACCCATTGAAACTTTGACGGAAAAGTCGGTTAGTAAACACACTCTTGTAACGCGGTCAGGACAGGTCACCAATGTGGCTGTCATTCAAATCACGCGTCTTACGTAAAATAACACATAATACGTAGAAACTGGCACACGCCATCGTAAGGCGTGGCCTAGGATATGAGCGACCTATCAGATGCAAGACAGTTTGCAGCTGATATACTTCGTGTGTGGCCCTTTAGCGCTAAGGGGCTAATTTGTTTGAGTGTATAAGAAGAGTGTGAAGTGCCACCCCCCCTTTCTGGGAGATTCGGCCTAGTCTCTGTATCTGTGTCTGTATGATGTACTTCGTCAAACGGCTGCTAATGCAATCTGCAACGCGCAGTCCATCCTTCACTGCCCAAAATGAGGCCCTGGATTAGAGTGGCCGGGGTCAGTGCAAATGAGGCACTTAGGGGACATGCAGCGAACGGGCGGGCCTCAGCAACACTTACCATCAGCTGCGGCATGAATAAGGCCTACGTATCATCGTTGGCCGACAACAAACGCCTTCTATTGATGTTCGGGCATCTTGGAACACACTACTTATGACTGCTAGCCTTTATTTAGGCCAGGGTATCTTGATCGTAAAGCCGCAATTAAGAAGTTTATGGCGTGCCCAGCTGCAGTGCTGGTCTATACTGCGACAAGTGCTCGGAGTTCCAGTCTGGGCATAGACGCCGCGCTAGTTGAGGGCGGGGTGACTGGGCACCTCCTCCCATATTACCCATTGTTCAACGCCACCCTCTACTACCAGAGGAGGACTGCTAATGTTTGCCCATCCACCTTGATCATGAAACAAATGATCCCTACCAAGGGAGATACAGACTATCCATATTAGAAAAGGGGTGTAACCGAATCTGCGGGAGTAGAAGATTCTAATGGGAGTTGAAATCAGCAAGGTTTACTCTCATTTCCCTGTGTATATTTGACATGCTAGCTTACGCCCTTGTAAACGTTGGCGAACAAGTGAGGATAAATGTAGCAACATATGCATGTAGCTTCACAGGTGGTGTTGTATATCGGAAACAATATGTGTATGTTGGTTGACAGGTGGCGCTGGATATATTGTTGCAATATATTTCCCCTCCACGGCATGATGATTTCTTCGTGTAAGTTGTTACTCATGTGGGACGTAAGTAAATATCCAAGTAAGTGAGTACGGAACGAACATGGGAGGTATGTGTATATGCACTGTTGTCCCAACTTTCTGTATACATACCATTTGTGACGTCCCCACGTATTGAGTGCGTATTTGAAACGCACCGGAAGGATAATTTTAATAAACATTTTTTTGTTAACATTCGTGTGCCATCAAGTGGTGATTAATGGACCAGTATTGAGTGTTGCAGCCCACCAGCTGCAATGCCCCGGAATGTATTGAGCCGACCCACTATGTTCCTGGGAATGCAGCTTGCCTCAACTTACTCGAATGGCGGCGCTGCTGCCTCCAAGCCCCCACCGTGCAGCACTCTTATTATGTGCACGGGTTCATTACCACTATAGTGGTTTATGGCGTTATTTTACACCCTGTAGTATTTTGAGAATCCTTGGAGCAAAGGGAAGAAGAGGCAACTGTGTAAATTAGCCTTGTTTGCATATTATAAAATTAATTAGAGCATCCTCTTTTTTCCATACGCAAACGGATGGTACTCGGTTAAAATGTATGCAATAGATGTAAGGACTATCTATATTGATGAGCAGGAACTGTCTGATGAGGCGTTGTGGAGCGTGGTCATCATTCCTCATTTCCGGAATATTGTCTCGTTTGTGGTTGGATAACTCTAACGAGGAAGTCCACAGGGTCGAGGCTTCGATGGGCATGCTGCCTCAACCAAAGTGTGTTTCCACTGGCAACCTGCTTGATGAGTAATAATGCTGCTTCTTAGTAATTAGGGCGTGGCGCGGTGTGCTGGTTGCCCTTACTATACCTCGTGTTGTTTCTCGCCACCACATGCACTCACGCTTGGCCTCGACATATTGGCGTTGTAGAAACTTATGCCACTGTGTAATTCATCAAAGTGCTCACTGTACTTCATTTAATTAATACAATGTTATTTAGGTTTGATGAATGTCTATGACACCCGCCCTGAGAGTTCATCCTCTGTATTATTCACGATGCCCCACACTTCAGTCGTGCGCGTCTCTCATCATGCGTCAGGCACGACCACTCTCCTGCGGCAGTGTGTGCAGCACGTTCTGTACCGTGTCATCCCTTGTATTATTCACGATGCCCCACACAGCAGTCGTGCGCGTCTCTCATCATGCGTCAGGCACGACCACTCTCCTGCGGCAGTGTGTGCAGCACGTTCTGTACCGTGTCATCCCTTGTATTATTCACGATGCCCCACACAGCAGTCGTGCGCGTCTCTCATCATGCGTCAGGCACGACCACTCTCCTGCGGCAGTGTGTGCAGCACGTTCTGTACCGTGTCATCCCTTGTATTATTCACGATGCCCCACACAGCAGTCGTGCGCGTCTCTCATCATGCGTCAGGCACGACCACTCTCCTGCGGCAGTGTGTGCAGCACGTTCTGTACCGTGTCATCCCTTGTATTATTCACGATGCCCCACACAGCAGTCGTGCGCGTCTCTCATCATGCGTCAGGCACGACCACTCTCCTGCGGCAGTGTGTGCAGCACGTTCTGTACCGTGTCATCCCTTGTATTATTCACGATGCCCCACACAGCAGTCGTGCGCGTCTCTCATCATGCGTCAGGCACGACCACTCTCCTGCGGCAGTGTGTGCAGCACGTTCTGTACCGTGGCCTTGGCCTCGCAATTGTTGTCCTTATTAAATAATAAACAACCTTCCGTGACGGCAACACCGCCTGCCATTAATTCTCTGATCAAATAATTATGAACGAGCTCCCGTGATGGTATCGCCGCTGCGGCTCTTCAGCGGACCGTGGGTGATGTAAAGCAGCGAGTCGCTCGATGTATTGATGAAGGGAGGAAGAGGGGTGGGCCTGCCCTCACCCAGACGCTTCATCACTATGTTGACGTGTCGCAGAACTAGAAGAACTTTATTCAATAGAACGAGCGTGTGTTAAGCCACGATGGGTTCGTGGCCTCGCTGTTCCTCGCGAAGTCCTTGGACGTCATGTGATCATAAGATTCCATGCGCATACTCGCATCTCAAAACAAAAACTGAAACAGTAGCGTTCCGTTGTATCTCCACCATTCCGTTCACCCTGTAGGTCTGTTATTTTCCTTTTCTAGTATCAACCTATCCATTTGCATTTGTTGGCCTGCATGTAAGGCAACTGTGTGAGGCGATGAGCGGCATCGCTGATCGCTGTTTACTGCACAAGACTGAGTTGATAAGCTTGACCGGCCATTGTATCCTAATATGATTTATTCACAAACCGAGCAGAACCCGTTTGTCAATAGTCTGATAAATAATAGCACATGACCAGCTGAGTCACGATTCATCCCATTCACCTCTGGGTGTTACTACTCAAGTTCTATCAGGTCGAGGCGAAATGAAAATTTTTATGGTCATCTGGCGCTTAAGTTTTCTTGACACTTTTCCTGATGTTTAGAACTCTGTGTGAGTTCTATTGTTTTGAACACATGGTAAATTAGGCATTGGAGTTTATTTACGTTACCCTAAATCTTAGAATAGATTGTAAACTTGAGTAACATGGGATCAGGGCTGTACCTCGTGGCTGTTCATGACAGATAACATTTCCATTTGCGAGGTTGACCATTAGTTCCTTAGAAGGCCTTTCCCTAATTCAGTTTGAAGCTTATTTACTACACAAAAGAGTTGCTACTTCCTCTCGCTTAATATATTCCACACAGTACTCAATTAACACTTGCAGTTTGTCCTTCAGACCGCTCTAATGTTACATGTTATGGCCTTGCACTCCCTGACTAGACAACTGACAACTTTGAAGGCTTCAACGAGCAGCGAGATGTTCTGATCAGCTTTTTGATTTAGCATGACCTAGCTTCGGGCATTCAATTGGTTTACTTACAAGAAATGCATCTCTTTTAATGTATTGTATTTTATTAATTCATTTTTGTATGACTACGCGCGACGGAACGCTCCATGTAGTCTAGTCTTGTGTACCTGCTTGTAGTTCTAGCTTCAATTTCACCTCTCTTAATTAATTTGGCTGGACAAGATAAGTAACGAATCTTGTTCCTACTTGGGAGCCACTTTGTGAGGAGATGAAGAAAAACGTGCTCCTTCTAAAGTGAAGTATGTCGGGTATCGTTAAAGTTGATGAACGTAGTGCCATCAACTATAAACCATCCATCAGTTTAATGATATCTGGCTTTGAAACTGATGTGTCTTAGAGGCTGTTGTGTCTTTGAGCAAACTCAAAAGACTTACGTTAGTTTGAACTTCCTGTAACTTCCCTTCTCCATCCCTTCTTTTGCTCGTCACATTGAGGTCAGTTCAGAGGATGAAATATATGATTAGTGCATCCCTTCTTGTTGGCGTCAACGACTCTTGACATGTTTAGTTAACACTAATGCAAATGTGTTGGAAGTGACTGAGGACATGCATCCTTCCTTGCAGGCGTCAATGACTCATGACTGGTCAGTTGGTAGTAGTTAACACTAATGCAAATGTGTTTGAAGTGACGGAGGATATGCATCCTTCCTTGCAGGCGTCAATGACTCATGACTGGTCAGTTGTTATTAGTTAACACTAATGCAAATGTGTTGGAAGTGGCGGAGGACATGTATTCTACCTTGCAGGCGTCAATGACTCATGACTGGTCAGTTGGTATTAGTTAACACTAATGCATATGTGTTGGAAGTGGCGGAGGACATGCATCCTACCTTGCAGGCATCAATGACTCATGACTGGTCAGTTGGTATTAGTTAACACATGCATATGTGTTGGAAGTGACTGGAAGAATATATTAGGCAGTGCTTGTTCTTGGTCAGCTTATCTCGCTCGTGACGCACATGAGCACTCGTGCTGATAACGAGTCATTGCCGTGTTACGGTAATGGTGTGCCGTGTTACGGTAATGGTGTGCCGTGTTACGGTAATGGTGTGCCGTGTTACGGTAATGGTGTGCCGTGTTACGGTAATGGTGTGCCGTGTTACGGTAATGGTGTGCCGTGTTACGGTAATGGTGTGCCGTTATACGGTGATGGTGTGCCGTTATACGGTGATGGTGTGCCGTTATACGGTGATGGTGTGCCGTTATACGGTGATGGTGTGCCGTTATACGGTGATGGTGTGCCGTTATACGGTGATGGTG
>SDVV010002731.1:0-22453 GCA_016164225.1 Gammarus roeselii
TATATATATATAGCACAGCGGACGGACGGGTGGCTTGCTTGGTGGTGGATGGGGCTTTCGAATGTATTTGGAAAGGTTTTGTTTATATGTACATTTATATTTTATTGTATTTTAATGTTTTATTGCGTTCATATATCTTTTTCCTTTAGATAGCTGTATGTATGCTTGCGCACTTAAGGTTTCTTCATTAAATGTATATAAGTTGTTGCTAGGAGTAGGCCTAAACCTTATTATTTGGAGTGGTGTGTAGGGACAATCCCTCCCTAGGCAAAAGTTCGGGGCGCCTCTGGGAAAATTTGTCTGGTTAGGTTTGCATTTATCTATTTTATCATGTAATCAGTACTTTGTAGGTGTGATTTGGCATTATTTCTGTTCTTTATACGATAATGCTCTCGTGCAGTTAGATGTAATCAGGAACGTAACTATACACTACGACGGTCGACTGAAGCAACTGTACACACCGACGGAGCCCCCTTTCTTATCAGCTTTTCTATCAGATAAGACTCTCTTCGGCTCCATGACTAGCACAAGTTTGGGAGTCCCCTAAGGTCGCAGCCCCAGCGTACTCGTAAGAATATGCTATATCACATTTTTAGAGGGAATAAAGAAGGGGCCCCTAGGCAAATGTTCAGTACGCCTCTGGAAATTTTGTCAGGTGAGGCTGCTCCTAGCTGTTCTTTATCTTCTATTTTCAATGGTTGATATGCTATTTCTATGATTTGAAAGTCTTTATCATTATATATTTATGTCTGGATAAGATTCTATATATTTTTCTGTGTATATTTTGTGTATATTCTTATCTAATTTGGGTAAAATTAACTCATTCGGTGGTTAACTAATGGGTCCTTGCGGTTAGATTGGGATTTTTTTGTTTATCTTTTTGTTGTATATACTTTTGTAGGGATAGTATGATAGGTACGTTTTATAACTCGACTTGGAGCCTTGGCGTGTGTTCAGCTTTGCTTGGTACCAGCCTGATGTGGGGATTTGGGCAACGGTTGGTATTTTATATCGGTATATTTCATATGTATATAATACTCATGTGAATTGTATGGTGTAATAGTTTGGCAGTTGGCAGGTTTATGCATATATTTCTGGGGATGTAGCAGCTTCGTTACGAGAATCTGTATACCCTGTAACACATCATTCAGTTTTCAACCAGATATATCGGTGTTACCATGTATTTGGATGTTCCAAATGAACCGTTATCAAGCGTATGTAGACTGTTCGAAAAGTCTTATCTCGATTTTTTTGTATAGTGAGTATCGGTTGGATGCCCTATGGCGAGAGTAGCTGAACGATATAGATTTATTGTAAGTTATTATACTGTGTAATTTATACACGGTAATGATCGGTTGATATAGGCTGAAATTGTATTATTTTCGGAATTTTGAATAGGTACTTCATATAGTTATAGGAATTTTAGGATATGTTAGGTTTGCATCTTACATGTAGCACATTATTTCAGGCATAATTGGTCGGTTATTGCATAATTTTTTGTTTAAAGTATATATACGACATTCTGATACGATTGAGCAGCAGATACTTTAGTTAAAGAAGACTTGATTTACCCTTGTTTTGGACTACGTTGGAGGATAATTCCATCAGATTTGTACATACTATAGCGTGTTCGTGTAAAAGTATTCCACATCATTTACTATAGGTTTCAGTTATGTAAATTAGTCACATGTCTCGGCAACTTATTCACGTTTGTTGTTTGGTAGGTTACATGCTATTTTTTTCCTCGTACATCATGGTTTTTAATGTATGTTTTGGGTACGGTAGAGAATTGATCTTCTTGCTTTATTATAACTCGAACGTTTTAGTTTATTTCCATTCAGTTTTATATATTCTATGTTGAGTTTCACTCTTCATTGCAAAGTATTGGATATTTTTATACAGATATAGGAATATTAGGATATTTTACGTTTGCATCTGCAATGTAAAACATTATATCAGGTGTGATTCAGCTAGATGGTGTATTTTTTTGGTGTTTTATGTATCTTTTTACGTCTTGTTACAATGGTTGACGTGGATATTATAGCTATAGAAGATTAGATTTGTTACAAGCTTGGTCTTGTTGTTAGTTTATTTTATTTTTAGTGTAGGAACATACTTCAATGTTTTGGAGGAGTTACAGGAGTCTCCTAGGCAAAAGCTCGTTGCGTTTATGTTTATTTGTATAAGTAGACCGTTTTACTATGATGGATATCCACATATATCATAGTTTTTAGGGTTAATTAGAGCAGAGTAGAGAATTTCGTAGTTTTTTATTTGTATAATTTTCCCACGATAATCATAGGAATATATGTTGAAGAGGTGTTAAATCCGTACTGCGTCTTTGTGGAATTTCGTCATGAAACCCTATCAAGTGTATAGTTTAATGTTTCAGATGACGGTTCACTAGATGGATTGGTGGTCATTTGGAGTTTATCCAAGTTCAACGTGAATTGGTAAGTTCTTGTGGATGTTGGCCTTAACTTCCATGGGTTTGTTAGAGGCTATGCGACGGACTGATTGTCTTTGCAGTGATTTACTTAGGTTGTCAGTAAACAGAAGCCCAGGTCCACACTCTTTGTGACTCATGTCAAGCTCGTTCTTGACAACTGTACCTGTGTATGGATTCTTGGTTATGTCCAGGATGTGACCTTGTGCAGAAATGATGGACTAAACAGATGCATTGTTTGTCTGAGGTATTGTACCATGACTGGCTGTCGCCTCTAAATTTATTATATATCAGGGTTAGCTTGCTGAGAAGTGACCTAATTAAGCATTGTAGCCTTCTGTGTTGTGTTACAGAGGGCTTTGATTTGTCCTATTTTAAATTTTATATCATAGTAAAGCTTAGGAATTTTCCAGATTGAACGGGTATTGTAGTATTATTACTTTATTACGCATGAACTCAGTATTCGACTGTCAAAGGTGAGTTGGGATGATGATCTTCCAGAATCCATTGAGGTAAAATAGGAGAAGATCAAGAATGAGTTCTCAATGATGGGTGACATACCCATCAAACGCAACGCAGAAATTAGTAAGTCAGCGACCCTACACAAATTTGTAGATGCCTCAACAGTAGCATATGGAGCTGTTGTGTATGGGGTCAGTGAATGTGAGGCAACACTTTTGATGGCAAAGGGACGGATTGCACATGAAAAAACGCTTTCTGTACCAAGATTAGAATTGACTGCAGCACTACTTGGAGCAAGGCTGACCAGGTATGTATGTGAGGCTCATGAAAGGGAAGTCAACATTGATGTCATTCACATGTGGTCATACAGTCAAGTTGCCTTGGGTTGGATCTACTCAACAAGCCCCCTAGAGGCTTACATGCAAAACCGGAAGCTAGACATAAAGAAAGCTCTCCCTAATGCTAACTGGCACAATGTTCCCACTAATCAAAATCACACAGAACTGATAACTCGAGGAGTAAGCCCGAGGAAACTCAAGTCAAGTCACCTGTGGTGGCATGGACCCGAGAACATAGTGGAACTCCAGGAGTGGGAAAACTTTCCAACTCAAGTGCACACTTTGCACTTGAGTCTTCCCTACTTGCAGTGGCAAACAAATGTTGCTCCTTCAAGAAGTTGATCAACACTCTGGGCTGGGTGAAGAAATTCATTGAGTGCCTAAAGGTTTAGGTAAGCGGTAAGTCAGAAGGGGATTAAAATGGTAAGTCAAAGGGTAATTCAAATGGTAAGTCAAAGGGTAATTCAAATGGTAAGTGAAAGGGTATGGTAAATGGTTAGTCAAATGGTAATCCTAATGGTAAGTTGGTGAACAATGGTAAGAGACAAAAAATGGTTCTGACTCTCAAGGAGAGGGAATGGTCTGAGAGCTGGGCAGTCAAAGCACTTCAGCAAGAAGTATTTGCGGATGAGATAAATTTCATTCGCAATCCCAATTCCAGGCGCTCCACTCCATTGATGGAGCAACTCAACCTGACGCTCAGAGGTGACAAATTAGTTGTAGAAAGAAGACTCACCGAAGCTGAGGTGGAGGAATCTGTAAGATATCCAGTCCTACTACCTGCCAAGCATCGGATCACCGATAGGATTATCGAAGAATGTCACAAAACAAGACTCCACATGGGAATAAGCCACGTCGTGGCCAGCCTACGTCAAAGGTGGTACATACCGAGAGCCCGACAATTAGTCAAAAATTTAATTAGGAAGTGCATGCAATGTAGACGGGAACGTGGGACGCATTTCCGTGGACCACCAACCCCTTCTCTACCAAGTTATAGAGTTACTCAGTCACGTCCTTTATATTAAGGGAGATACTCATTTTGACAAAAGGTACATCGCCTTGTATACCTGTGCATCCACTCGAGCGGTTCACCTGGAAGTTGCCAAGGACCTGTCCGCAGAAGCATTTCTAAGAACCCTACAAAGATATTCCGCTCGTCGTTCCTATCCCCAAATGTTGATCAGTGATAACGGATCAAACTTTGAGAGTTCCGCCAAGATCTTACAATTTTGGGAGGAACATCACAGTGTACGGAATACCCTGAATCAAAATAAATGCAAGTGGCATTTCAACCCCAATCGGGCCCCTTGGTTCGGAGGCGTCTTCGAGAGGATAGTGAAGATGGCCAAACTGTGTCTTCAGAAAACGTTACACAGAGCTATGGTGACAGAAGACGAACTGCACACTGTACTTTGTGAGATAGAAGCGGACCTCAATGACCGTCCGCTGACATCTATTTCAAGCTCAATTGATGACTCTGAACTACTGACGTCATCCCAGCTGATGCTTGGATATCGTCTGGACAGCATGCCTGTCGCAACGCCTGATCCGGAGGAAGAATATGATCCCTCCAGGTTCACAGCAGAACTCTCACGCGCCGCCAAAAAAAACATCCAAAGGATTTTGCACTGATTCCAAACCAGGTTCAGAAAAGAGTATCTGACCATTCTACTGCATAACGCCGTAGAAGCCAGAGAGATCAACGCACCCAAGTGGGTGATATACTATGGAGCCTGGGCCGGGTCATCGACCTTCAAAAAGGGAAGGATGGTCACGTACGAAGCGTGAATGTAAAAAAATACACGCGGTAGGACCGTCAGTCGACCGGTAGTATTGCTCTACACATACGAAGCACAAGCGAGAGAATCTTCAGATGTTTCTCCCGAGTTGTCGGAACCAAACCAGGCACCCCTGCCCGATACGAACGACGGGCAAGGGGACAAAATTTGCCGGGTCACCCATGACAAGGGAGACAGCTTAAACACAACAGCTGTGCGTGAGATAGGCGCTACTAGACTCAAAGAGCAGCGGCTCTAGTTGCAAGAAAGCGTATTGTCACTCAGCTACAATAAGTGACAATGCGCATTTCTCTCGAGCGGGAGTGTGTTGGGAACCAAACCCACAATGCCTCGTCGGAGGGAGGAAAACTGTAAATTGTATATTGTTGGAACCATCTAGTTCAGGGTGACGTGGACATCTGGAGTTTTTGGAATGTATGGTGAGTGGCAGTGGTCTTTGATGTTTCCCTTCCCATCCTTTTCTCAACATCCAATGGTGTTCCCGCTCTGTGCTGCCTCCTAGATGTTTTCCCTCTGTCGTATTGAATAAAGGGCCAAGGTTTTTCCCTTTATCTTGGAAGTACATTGTTCTAAGATTTTCTAGTAGTTGAATGCATACCATAATTTCTAAGATAATATGATTAAATAATGGTAAGAGAGCGTACATGGTAGTTGTTGTAGTTTGAAGTAAACCATCTTTGTGTTAAAATGTCCTGAGGTTGAGTACGTAATTCTTGACGCCGCCCTGCGGGTACTTTGAAGGCTGTAACCGCTTGGGTTACTAACCTTAGGGCCAGCAGCGCGTTTTAAACAATGGTGAGTGTAGCACCTTTAATTTCGTTGCTCTCCCAGGATATCACGACACATCTATGGATACCGAGAACATTTTTCAATAGGCTATGAGACCTCGAGACTAGAATAGTTGAGTGACTATAGCAGTAGAAAGAACTAACATAATTAAGGTATATTTATCAGCTGTAGTTACACTATCATCATTATTTACCAAGCAATGACAGCGTATCGAACAACGATCGTCGACGCTACTGAAGTGGGCATTTGTGAAGACAGAAATCCCGCCGAAATACAAGTAAGTTTCATAATACAGTTTAATGATATGTATCATAGCGATGTGTCGATCCCATTCAAAGGTGGGATATAATATATGTAAAGATCTGTAAGGTGTGATAAGGGAAAGGAAATAATTTCCCACAGTTTCGGAAAGAGCCGTGTTCTTATGTTCAGCTAAGAAAGTAAGATGCTTTGTATTGCTCGTACATAATTTATATATTTTTTTGTAATTTAATTTTAATTTTATCCCAATTACTCAGTTACAAGTTGTGATGAACTTATCAGGGTCACTTAATCTGAATCGCTAATTTGATGGTCTTCGCTTGTCATTATACGCATTTTAGGTTTACTGTATGTATTTGAGTATAAATTTCTTGTACAACAAGAGTAACATACCGTTTGTGTGTGGATGAGTTTTTTTTTCAAGCTTTTTTGTCAAAATGCTAACCGAACTGCATGTATCCAATTCAAGTTCCTGTGTTCATCCATTTAATATACACCGCATTATAAATGATGAGCGACTTATTTCAACACAAGTACTGTCAGCATAATTGTTCACATAATTAAAAAAGCAGTTACCTTTACTCCCGACTCTTTGGTTGTCGCTGCATCTCGTGGAGCCTGCTACCCTGTTACACGCGGCGTTGTGGCTGTCCCTTATCCACCCCGGTGTGACCCATGGTGCCGTTGACACCCCACTCCACTCTTTGTTGCGGTTGTCGTAACGGCCCTTGTTGGTCTTGTCCATGCACCGGAATGCGTTTTTCCTCACGACATTACGGTACTGGGCCTCCTCGGCTTTGCTGGGCCGGTTGCCCGTGCTTGTCTTCGACGACTTGGTATGTCTGATCGATTGCATGATATTCTGTATGCTATTCTGCAGTTTTGGTGACTCATGCTGTTTGCTCAAGTGTGCCCTTCCCTTGGACTATTCTGGGATGATGTCTTCCCGTCCACCGATATTTAATCAGACAGGTCGTTCGTAACGCCGTGTCTTCCAGCGTGTTTCCCTCACAGTGGGTGATTAACGCTTTGTCTTCCAACGTGTTTCCCTCACAGTGGGTGATTAACGCCGTGTCTTCCAACGTGTTTCCCTCACAGTGGGTGATTAACGCCGTGTCTTCCAACGTGTTTCCCTCACAGTGGGTGGTTAACGCCGTGTCTTCCAACGTGTTTCCCTCACAGTCTGTGATTAACGCCGCGTCTTCCAACGTGTTTCCCTCACAGTAGGTGGTTATCGCCGTGTCTTCCAACGTGCTTCCCTCACAGTGGGTGATTAAAGTCGTGTCTTCCAACGTGTTTCCCTCACATTCGGTGATTAACGCCGCGTTTTCCAGCGTGTTTCCTATCACATTCGGTGATTAACGCCGCGTTTTCCAACGTGTTTTCTCTCACAGTCGGTGATTAACACCGTGTCTTCCAACGTGTTTCTCTCACAGTCGGTGATTAACGCCGTTTCTTCCAACGTGTTTCTCTCACAGTCGGTGATTAACGCCGTGTCTTCCAACGTGTTTCTCTCACAGTCGGTGATTGACGCCGTGTCTTCCAACGTGTTTTTCTCACAGTCGGTGATTAACGCCGTGTCTTCCAACGTATTTCTCTCACAGTCGGTGATTAACGCCGTGTCTTCCAACGTGTTTCTCTCACGGTCGGTGATTAACGCCGTGTCTTCCAACGTGTTTCTGTCACAGTCGGTGATTAACGCCGTTATCAACTTGGTGGACGGGAGCCCTTGACGAACTGGTCCCAAAGCAGCCTACTCTTGCAAGTGTCCTTGTACTAGCAATGGTTCCTCTACTTCCGATCGACTCACCGTTCTTTTGGTCCCTGTTGAGCGTTGATACCGAGCCACCGATATCGATACCGAACCACCGATTGTGATACTGAGCCAGCGATAGCCGATCTAGGAGCGGAATACATCGCCTTCAAGATTGTGACTAGATCGGTGTATGCTGACGTTCCAATGTTCTTCGGCTTTATCTTCTGATGTATCTGTTATTGCACTGCGGGGTAAGCACGACCCAAATAGTAGCGCCTCTTCTTCTTCGTCTTCTCTCGTTGCTATCAAGGCTCTGTAGTTTTGATATGCGATTCAAGAAGTTTTCGATAGCTGTCGTATAGGGATGGGCTTGGTTGTTGTCTTCTGACATGTTTATTCCCACGCTTGATGAAGAGCTAGAACAGGGAAACATTTAGTATAGCATATTTTCAATGAGAACTGGACAAGTTTAGACTGGTAGGGTATGACGCCGAGACAACGTCATACCCTACCCCTTCAGTCCCTTCACTATAACGCGCCTCATCGTAAACATATCTAGCAACACACATGTAAGTCCATTCCCACGGCCGGCTTGTGTGACTAACATGACCAGGACTGTGAGACCAAGTCGCGGGGAATGCACCGCTGCTACGTCATAACAACATTTATTGCCCTCGCCTCCGAATTCACACTAATTGATCTTCTAATCCCCGTTGCGTTTATTTCTTTTTATGCTTCAGGTGACCGAAAAGCATGCAGTAGGAGTCTATATTTATTGAGCATATGGACATGACTAAAGGGATATTGCTTGGGGCAAGAATATTTTGTATAATTCAAACTGGTCAACTTCGCCACACTCTGAACGTGACGTTGACACGGGACCTCGAGGATGAGCCCGTGTCTGGTCCAATGCTTAGTTTCTTCGTCCTGTTACGTAGTTGTACTCTCCTATACAGCAATAGAGTGTCCAACACTGCAAGTTTGTCACTAACCCATGACATTTTGACCAGCCTATTTACACCTGCCAACTCCGATCATTTGAACCCTCCAACTTTGTCGCCGCCATCAATCTAGTTCACTGCATTGGCCACCATCCTTAGCGTTCATAACAGCTTAGCAGCCGAGACATGTTCCTCGAATGGCACTCAGATCAAAGAGGTCGTAAGGTAAGCAGTGCTAAGCTGAGCCCATTCATCTACCACGGTCTCATCAGATAAGAGGCCGTCTTGTTACCCTTACAGCTGTGAGCGAGAGTCATGGAGGCATCAGCCTGAGAATGGTGGCTTGTGGTCATCAGTCTTGCATCTTTGCTCTGTGTGTGACTGCGTCGTGTAAGGTAGCGCTTCTGAATGACACGAAACTGCGTGGCGAAAGGTCATTTAGCCCGTCTGCGTGAACCAATAGATCGGTCCAAGCGAGAGCTGGTCCTAGTAACATGTGTGGTAGACCCTGCGCCCATTAGCTGCATCAGGAGTCAATTTCGAACGGTTAGTTTACTTTCCAAGCAATTTAGTATCTAATACATTAGATCCAGTTTAACACGGCAATTGATTATGTATTTTGAAAAAAAATACTTTTCAACGATGATTCACATTTAATTGAATCGTTTTAAAGCCTCATCGTAGCTCAGATATGTTTCGTACAAATTGAAGTTTTCACCTTCATGAATGCAGAACGGGAGATACTCGCTTATGTTATCGGTGAACTTTGACCATCGACAAGTTTCGTTTGACTGCTTCGAATTTGCTAATGAACTATTCACATTAAAACATTAGATTGATGGTGGGAAGGAAAATAGTGAGAAAAAACAAGCACGCTCTGACCCATGCCACGTAGATTGAATGGTTAATGTTGGGCGTACTGTCACTCATGACAGATAAACTGGTACTCTCTCGCTTGTCCGCCATGTAACCCGACAGATACTGGTACACTCTCTCTTGTCTGCTATAAAACCCGACAGAGACTGGTACACTCTTTTTGTCCGACATGTAACCCGACACAGACTGGTACACTCTTTCCTGCTCACCATGTAACCCGACAGAGACCGGCACACTCTCGCTTGTCCGTCATGTAACCCGACAGAGACTGGTACACTCTCTCCTGCTCGCTATGTAACCCTGCAGAGACTGGTGCACTCTCTCTTGCCTTTCATGTAACCCGACAGAGACTGGTACACTCTCTCCTGCTCGCTATGTAACCCGACAGGGACTGGTGCACTCACTCTTGCCTGTCATGTAACCCGACAGAGACTGGTGCACTCTCTACTGCTCGCCATGTAACCCGACAGAGACTGGTGCACTCTCTCATGTCCGCCAGGTAACCCAACAGGCTAGTAAGCTCTCTCTTGTTCGCTATGTAACCCGACAGAGATTATTACACTCTCTCTTGTCCGCCATGTAACCCGACAGAGACTGGTGCACTCTCTCTTTTCCGCCATGTAACCCGAGAGGCTGGTAAGCTCTCTCTTGTTCGCTATGTAACCCGACAGAGATTAATACACTCTCTCTTGTCCGCGATGTAAGCGACAGAGACTGGTCCACTCTCTCATGTCCGCCATGTAACCCGACAGAGACTGGTCGACTCTCTCATGTCCGCCATGTAACCCGACAGAGACTGGTCCACTCTCTCTTGTCTCCTACGTAACCCGTCAGGCTGGTACACTCTATCTTGTCCGCTACGCATGCCGGCAGAGACTGGAACACTCTTTGTGTCCTCTATGAATTAAAATTGCAATAAGGGAGGAGGACTTCAACACGATATTGTACCAAGTCTACAAAACTAATCCAATAAAAGAGTCAGTAGAAGCGCATGAGTGGGATGGTAGAAGAGTGAAGAGAGTGGTCAGAAGAGCAAGAGAAACAAAGATCATATTTTTACTAAATAGGCTAAGCGCAATCATAAAGGATTCTTTGCATATGTGATGAGAGACGTGTTGTTCGTGACAGCATCGGTCCTCTACAAAATAGTACAGGTGATCTAAAATCATCCGATGCAGACATGTCTATGATACTCAATTAATATATTGCAGCTGTTTTCACGGATGAGAACGTAAATAATATACCAGAAGTCGAACCGCCAGGAAAAGTACAGCCGTTGGAAAATATTCACTTCTTCATTGGTGAAGTAGAGGAACCACTCAGCAAACGAAATATTTACAAATCTACAGGACCAGCTGATATAAGTAGTCCACTGCAGGAGGTCTTCAACAGGTCTATTACTTCTGGAATAATTCTAGAAGATTGGAAAACAGCAAATGTCTCCGCCATATTCAAGAAGGGTAGTAGGCAAGAGCCAGGAAACTACAGACCAATCAGTCCTACATTTGTGGTCGGAAAAACCTTTGAAATATTGATAAAAACAAGTATAACATGTCGCCTTGAGAGAAACCACCTCATCAAGAAAACTCAACACGGCTTCAGAAGCAAACTTAGCTGCCTGTCCAATCTCCTGGACTCTTCAACAAGGTCACTGATATATACGATGAGACCAAAGCAGTCGACTTTATTTATCGGGACTTTTACTCTTCAGCCCGTCCCAGGCCTACAACTACTATTACTACTTCGTAACTGGAATCCGTTCCTACCAATCCTACATAGACTACAAGTACACAATGAGTTTCTTTTCTATTATAAAAGGAGTAACTCACTGTGTACTTGACTTTCCTATTTCACTAAGTTGTCGCTTGTCCGGTAATTCAATACATTGAATAACTCATACCTAGAACTATAATAGACCCCCTATTCTACCGGAACACGTATACTAAGTCTTTATTTACAGGAATTATACGGGACTGGTTGCGACCGGAAAGGGCAGAAGCAAGACTGGCTCGAATAATTCCAATCCTATATTATAAAGAACCCAATTGTACAGTAGCGAAAGGAAATTCGTTTATGGTTGATCTACAACAAAATTACAAATTCGACTTTTCCGAAATGGAATTTTTCTTCATATAAAAATTTCTTACGGTAGTATCTCTGAGCAAGGCTTATCAATGATAAATATCTTATACATTTCCGATGAGTTCAAACATCGAGCGGAAGTGATCATTGAATATTTTTCTAAATCTTTAAACCTAATTGATTTTTTTTTCGCTTCTGTATACTGCTACGTACATATTATAAATCACACATGCGTACACCAAACTCTGCCTCCCGTTACCATCTGAGGCAGTGTGGCTAACACGCAGCAACTACCTATCGTAAAATATAGTTCGGACCTGCTTTCTGGGTCTATTATACGTCACATCTCGTCCCAACTGATGGACCTCTGCGGTTTTCTTGTAACAACATGTAACTAATTCACGTCGCGTGTGGCGCTTCTTCTGATTTATAAAGCACAGCGTAGAACTATAATTGATTCAACATATAGACATGACAACATGTAACCCAATAGGTACTGGTGATGAGTAAATAAATAAATAACAATATTTTTTTCATACATGAATTTACGCACAAAAATGAAGCACGTATGAGGATAAGCCGTGACCATCAGATCAAATTAAGTAGGCTTAAGGAGCTCATCAGAACTTGTAACTGCGTGAATGGGACCGAGTACGAACGGAGCCGTGCATCTTTCTTTCCTAGCAGAGCATAATTACGCAACCTTTCCAGAACATGCCACGACCAAAGATACATCAAAGTACGTCGAACGTTCTCAATAAATGTGCACTGTATTCACAAGATACGTGATATTACTTGCAGACATTTGAATACTTTATAATATAATTGTTAGCATTCATTATTCTGGAAAACAATCTAGTATGCTGGGTAACAATCTAGTACGCTGGGTAACAATCTAGTACGTTAGGTAACAATGTACTACGCCGTGGGTCTATGTGATTTAAAAGTAACGATAAGTGAGGTGATTCACAGTAGTTACGTAACAATAAATTACTCGCTTTTATATGTTCATAAAAATTTGGCTTATAAAATTTACCAACCTTCCCTGAACGAATTGGATGGTATAGAATAGAATAGACTGTTGAAATGAATGGAGCTGCATAACCGTTGATAACTTGACAGATACTGGAATACTATCTTGTGCCCGTTGATACCCTGAGAGACAGGTACAATCTCTAGTGTCCGCTGATACCCAGACTGAGACTGGCACAGTTGACAGTGTCCGCTGATACCCAGACAGAGACTGGCACAGTTTATTGTGTCCGCTGATACCCAGACAGAAACTGGCACAGTATTGTGTCCGCTGATACCCAGACAGAGGTTGGTACAGTCTATTGTGTCCGCTGATACCCAGACAGAGACTGGCACAGTTTATTGTGTCCGCTGATACCCAGACAGAGGTTGGCACAGTCTATTGTGTCCGCTGATACCCAGACAGAGGTTGGTACAGTCTATTGTGTCCGCTGATACCCAGACAGAGACTGGCACTGTTTATGGTGTCCGCTGATACCCAGACAGAGACTGGCACAGTCTATTGTGTCCGCTGATACCCAGACAGAGGTTGGCACAGTCTATTGTATCCGCTGATACACAGACAGAGACTAGCACAGTCTATTGTGTCCGCTGATACCCAGACAGAGACTGGCACAGTCTATTGTGTCCGGTATTACCCAGACAGAGACTGGCACAGTCTGTTGTGTCCGCTGATACCCAGACAGAGGTCGGTACAGTATATAGTGTCCGCTGATATCCAGACAGAGGTTGGTACAGTCTATTGTGTCCGCTGATACCCAGACAGAGGTTGGTACAGTCTATTGTGTCCGCTGATACCCAGACAGAGACTGGTGCGGTCTATTGTGTCCGTTGATACCCGGACAGAGATTGGAAAACTCTCTATTTTCCACGATTCCCCAAACAGAGACCGGTACACTCTATTATGTCTGCTGATTACCTGACAGAGATTGGTACACTTTCTTTGTGTCCGCTATAAAGCACGATGGAGACTGGGACAACTCTGTTTGTCCACTGATTGGCTAACAGAGACTGATGCTCTTGATAGTATTTAGCCTTTAATACCCTCTTGTACTAACTAGCAGATTCTTTGTGGACTATCCGACTGGTATGATACAACCCAAAGTTTGTGATTACTATTAGGCCAT
The DNA here is from genome assembly GCA_016164225.1 of Gammarus roeselii. Lineage (NCBI taxonomy): Eukaryota > Metazoa > Arthropoda > Malacostraca > Amphipoda > Gammaridae > Gammarus > Gammarus roeselii. The sequence continues at coordinate 13,910 of SDVV010002731.1, forward strand.
AGAGGCGCCAGAATTTGTGTGAGTTCATCCGAGGTCACGGTAGGGTACAGGCCCGAGTGTCCTTGCTCTGACGTCACTCAAGCGTGACGTTCAATCACTAGTATGACATCTACGACAATACCGGCTCACTAGTATGACTTTACAACAATACTTCCGGCTCACTGGTATGACTTCACAACAATACCGCCTCACTAGTATGACTTCACAACAATACCGGCTCACTAGTATGACTTCGCAATACTACCGACTCACTAGTATGACTTCACAACAATACCGACTCACGAGTATGACTTCACAACAATACCCGCCTCACTAGTTTGACTTCACAACAATACCGACTCACTAGTATGACTTCACAACAATACCCGCCTCGCTAGTATGACTTCACAACAATACCGACTCACTAGAACTTCACACCAATCAATCCCTTCTTCGCATTCAAATAAATCTAAAACGAGAAATTGTTCCTATTTGCTATCAGCACAGCGACAAAGATCATACCCAGACGAAGTGTCTCTTCTGAGGCAGAACTTGCACAGATTCCGGGCCTTTTTATTACATCAACTTTATTCATATTGGCTGATTTGTAGTCCGTTAACCCTTCAGCAGCAAATTGATCATTAAGGTCTTTATTAGGTATATCGACAGTAATATGAAATTACCAAATGATATTTTACTATCAATCATCAGATGATTTTTTTCTCTCTATTAACACACCTTTTTTTTGTCAATTGCAAGATTATTTTAGTAGATCTGTCACTCATACAATGTTTAGTTGATGTATCAGCTATTCTGAGGAATTATTACAAAAGAAAGACTATGGAGGTAGAACGTGTGTTGAGGAGAGCCAAGAGAGGCGTTCACAAAAAGTGAAAGGCGATTGGGCAAAAATGTTGAGGTGAACATGATGTTCTGAAAAGAGCTTAAAAAGATGAGTCATGGGGAGTCGAGGGGATAAGAGGAGGTCAGAGAGGCTGACATTGTTGCTGTGGACTTTGAAATAAGGATGACAGTTTCGGGAGATCGTTACCTCTACAAAAGGTTGTAGAGGTAACGGAACCAAAGACAGCTCAGGGCTTGGACAGCATTTTTGTTAAACAGCCTAAAATTAGAAGAAAAACGGAAATTAAATAGTTGTTAGGTAAGAGTACACGTGCCTTGTTCATGCTGGTTGAGAGGTACCGATTTATCGACACAAGGCGTGTATCGTTCTGTTGTACCATGGTATAGGAGATATGTACAGGGTGAACCTGAATTAACTGACCCTTTTAATTTCTTATTAAATGGAAAACTAAGAACGCTATGAAGTTTAAACTTGTTTTATTTAAAAGAAGAACATTTTTATGGTAATATTGTATCCTAGTTACGACATTATCCTATATAGTCTGCTAAATTTGTGTTTAATTATCAACCTTTAAATTTTCATCATGATTCGCTACAGCAAAGAAAAAAGAACGAGAGTTCTGCTAACCTACATCAGGATGATGTCAATAACAGAAGCTCAACGTGATTACAGGATCCATTTCGAAACAAGAATCAGTCCTTCAAAAAACACAATTGAATCACTTTATCGAAAATTTGCGGATACCGGGAATGTTACTGACAAACCACGATATGGAAGAAAAAGGTCAATTCGAACTGAAGACGTAATCGAGAGAGTTGCTGTAAGCATTACAGATAATCCTAAAACCTCCACTAGAAAACGTGCTTCTCAATGAACCATTTCTCAATCGACATTATGCCGCATTCTGAAAAAGGACTTAAAGTTGAAGCCCTACAAAATTCAGTTGACTCAACAGTTATTGCCTAATGATCATCACCAACGTCTTGGGTATCCGCAAATTTTCGATAAAGCGATTTAATTGTGTTTTTTGAAGGACTGATTCTTGTTTCGAAATGGATCCTGTAATCACGTTGAGCTTCTGTTATTGACATCGTCCTGATGCAGGTTTGCAGAATTCTTGTTCTTTTTTCTTTGCTGTAGCGAATCATGATGAAAATTTAAGGGTTGATAATTAAACACAAATTTAGCAGACTATATAGGATAATGTCGTAACTAGGATACAATATTACCATAAAAATGTTCTTCGTTTAAATAAAACAATTTTCAACTCCATATCGTTCTTAGTTTTCCATTTATCAAGAAATTAAAAGGGTCAGTTAATTGAGGTTCACCCTGTATATGAAGTCATTCAAAAGGGGTCAGTCTGTTGCGTATTGTGAGTAAGCTGAACGAGGATTGGATGATGTTGTCAGCGAGTAGCAGTTCAGCCTCAGGAGTATTAGAGGGAGTGTAGACCAGATATTTGCAGTAGGTCACACATGCGAGAAATACCTCGCTCAGGGAGATTATCTGTACTGGGTATTCGACGGAGAAGTGAGATGATCAAGTCGCGGGAGATGCCATGGGGGGGCAGAAGTTTGATGTTGAGAGCAGAGCGTGTGTTTGAGTAGGAAGATTGACGAGTGATTGATTTCCATAAAAAATGGGACTGAGACATGATTGCAATATGCCGCAAATTGTATTGGGTCGAGGTTTGGAGTTGTTAGGGGGAACGGGCAAAGCTGGCAGTTGAGTCAGTTGATGTTTGTGAAAGATTTGACCCGAGTAACAGACTGAAATTAGAAGTCAAATAGGCTGGCAGCAAAGTTTCGGAGGGTGTGTGAGAGGAGAAAGCTACGAGTTAATGTGGGCTTAAGTAAAGCGATGAATGATCTAAGAATGGCGGTACTAGTGGATTTAGGCCTAAATGGAGAGTTTTTGGAGGAAGTAGAGTGTTTCGAGTGCATTGGTGAGCACCCGATCATGGAAAGAAGCCAAGTAACCGAGGTGAGCTATCTAGTGTATAGAGGGTATAGAGTTGAAGAAGCTGAAATGTGTGGTGAAGTGCATGACTTGAGTGTTGGAAGCGAAACGACGTTTGAATGAGTGTGTTATTGTTCCGACGGTATTCTATGAATAAGTGACGTGGAGAATGCGGCCGTCGGAGAGATGAAGGTTGAATGTATCAGAGCTGAAATGTTTGTGATGAATGGCACGAGTGGTGCTCCTGTTGGAATACAACACATGAAGAATGTGGATGAAAGCAATGACAGCCATCATATGAGACTCAGAAGGAGACCGAGGAATGAGAGGATGAAGGCACTTGAATGCACATAACACACGCGTTGAATATTACAGGTATGCAGTTGTAGGAAGCAAGATAGGGTGCCAGGGATAGAAATGAGTGACGAATGATTCGGGATGGATGCGTCTAACCAGGGTCAATAGAGATTTCCCACCCTCGATCTGTCTCATCATAAGACAGAATGTCCTAGGAGTGATTTCCCTAGATACATTGGGGATAAATAAGGAAGAGCTGCTGGGCCCTGCTGCTGGCACAATTTTCTAATCTACATCTTGACCCGAAGAGCAGAGGGACCAATTGGCTCTAAAGTGTTTAGGTTTCGTACGTGCGTTAACGTATGTGGATGAGCTCAAGGATGAATTAAACTATGAAAAATAATCAAATGGAAACAGAGCATCTACGCTGGACGAGCAATCGTGCATTAAATAATGCGTTGGACTCCGACTGTGACCGCCTCCTTGGTGGTTCCTACTCTCGCCGCTTCCATGGTGACCAACTCTCACCGCCACCCTGGTGACTCCAACTCTGACTACCTCAATGGCGAATATTACTCTACCCGTCTCCATGAGTTATAAGTGTTTCCAAATAAAGAAAAACAGCAACAGGTCTTCGGCCCAAGCTGCCCTGCATTTTGAAAGTTAGAAGATTAGTTCTGAAGTTGAAAGTCAACGAGCATCCTGTGTCAGTAATTTTTTAATTACAGGATCATGAGTATCATCGTCAAATAGCATTTAACGATGATACGCGAAACAGCTCAAATCAGTACCTGCAGAGAAAGCCACCTTCCCCCAATCTTGATTTGAGATTGTCTCAGAGTACCAATTGTGACGAAACGTAAGATTGAAGATGATTAAAGAATATAGGTAAAGTGGTAGTGAAGGGGGGGCAAGGCGAATAAAAGGAGACAAGAAATACATAGATATTTATGATGGGATTGATTGCATCGGTAAAAAAGCGTTACTATGGCTTATATAAAATATTTGTGAGTAATTAACACATTGTTGCTGTAGGTTCGTCAGGCTCAAAGCACCACACCCGATACACAAACTAAGGTTGTCCACACAAATACCGCAAAAGGTTCCCTCAATACCTCCGCGACGGAAAGTCGGCCACTCGACGACGGTACTCGCACACCCTTGAATATGATACCCCTCCCTGAGTGGCACTTCGACGACTGCTGAACGTTCGTCGGCTGATGATCGGTCTATCACATTCAGGTGTACGCCGGAGACCTGCGACCTGGTGGGTCGCTTAACGAGGGTGGCTCAACCCACTGAGCCACCTCTGGGTGACAGCGGTCCTGTCTGGCTCCGATGAGAGCCATGATGCGGCGAACGACTCAATCGTGGCTCACCAATATGGTCAGCAATCTTGAGCCACCTGTTGTCGGCTCCTTCCAAATCCCCACTTTGGAACGACCCCGGCTGCCCACTAGAAAAATTTGAGCCGTAGTTGGCTCATCTTGAACAACTCACCACGGCAGCAGTTTCCCACCCCTGTGGTAGCAGATAAGATTGACACTCCTAAATTAATTTAACGACGGAGAACCTTTAGCCTACGGACTCATCACTTTGTTCCCTCCCCACTGTGCCCCACATCAATAATTACCTCCTCATATAGCTCCCGACGTCTCGCGTTGTTCGGCCCTCCTGTCCTCTGGCCCTCTCCTAAGGCCGGTGGCCTGCCCGCTAGGTCTGTAGTCACTCCCTGACGTTACGTGATGTTCTGCCCTCCTTATCAACTTACCAGGGCCTCTCTACGTCCCTCTGTGTTTGACTCGACCAATGGCAACCCGACGGCACCCTTGAATATGATACCCCTCCCTGAGTGGCACTTCAACGACTGCTGAACGGACTCTAACATTCACAGGTTTTGACCCGTTCGTCGACCCGTTCGTCGGCCCTGCTGCTGGTTACGTCACCGATGATGCGATGACGTCATGGCCAGTCGTTCAAATAACACGTACTAGCCTTGGCTTTCTTAACACAATGCCGTGTACCGTTTCACCGTGTTAGTGCTCATGACGAGCACAATTTTTATCTTACAGGTGTCAGTGCCTGGTATCATTTTATTAAAGAATATACTGGTAATAAACCCGATAGCTGTTTCTGAAGCGGAAGCTAATTAACGGTGAATCTGGTAGAATTTATCGAGCCGTGACTTAACGTTCACATTGTATCGCTGTTTACAACTTTTTCTGAAATTTCGTTCCCTTCCTTGACAACTCTATACGCGAAGAAGTTCTCGTGATGTCGAGTGAGCAACGCTTGCCAACGATTCATATCCATTATTCCTGGTCACTCTGTTCGCATCTAGAGTAAAAAAGCTCGCTCGCTCGATGTTTCCTTCACATATCATACTCTTCTACACCTCGATCGTGTCACCTCTGACTCGACGCTTCTCCGGTGAATAAGGGTCGTGTCACCTCTGACTCGACGCTTCTCCGGTGAATAAGGGTCGTGTCACCTCTGACTCGACGCTTCTCCGGTGAATAAGGGTCGTGTCACCTCTGACTCGACGCTTCTCCGGTGAATAAGGGTCGTGTCACCTCTGACTCGACGCTTCTCCGGTGAATAAGGGTCGTGTCACCTCTGACTCGACGCTTCTCCGGTGAATAAGGGTCGTGTCACCTCTGACTCGACGCTTCTCCGGTGAATAAGGGTCGTGTCACCTCTGACTCGACGCTTCTCCGGTGAATAAGGGTCGAGTTCGTGAAGTCTGATTCATTCAATTCACTGGGAAGCAAAAGGATTAGTTTTGTAGCTCACGTTGATCCTTCTCTAATATAATAACGTCTTCTCTAATACATGGATATCATAATTAGGCTAGATTCTCGGGATGCGGTCTGACAAATGCATTGTGTAACTCAAGAATACTGCGTCTGCTCATGAACGAGACAGTGCAAGATATCATACCTAACGTTATATTGCCTTTTATGGCAGCATCGATACATTTTTTGCTGTTTCTAAATCGTTTCTAATGATGACAACTAAATCTCCCTCTTTGGCAACAGAAATCTGTTTCTTTCCGGACATTCAGTATTCATGCTGGGGGTTATGAGGACCTATGTGCATAACTTTTCATTTGTCGACATTGAATACAATTGTCCACTTTTCTGACCAATCAACAGTTTTGTTCATGCATAATTGGATTTGCTGACACTCAAGTTCTGTTTACACTTTACTTCCTAGCTCAGTATCATCAGAAATTTTTTCCTATATTCGAAAGCACGTTTTACCTGGATCGTTTACGATCATTAGGACGAGAACTGGACCTAAAACGGATCCTTGAGGCACGCCGCTTGTAACATTACCTCCGGGGAGGAGGCACCGTTAAGTAAGAAGCGCGGCCGTCGGTCCGTCGGACAAAATGTTATTAAATTTTCAGCTTGCCTCGAATTCCGATGCTTTGCAGTTAGCTAACTAAGCATTTGTAAGGCACTAGTTTATCGACGGCTTTTGTGAATCAGGTATGTGATATCGATTAGAGATTCCTCGTCGGAAATTTTAATTATATTCATGAAAAAGCTGCATGTTTCTAGGACAGAACGATCGCGTCTAAATCAATTTGCCAATGACTCAGGTCCCCTTTCCTTGATTATTGGCCTCTTTCCATTGAGGGGAGCAAGTACCACTTGTGAGAGAATTGGTGAAACTTTTTGAAAGATGATCTGCAGTCCGTTCTTAGTCTCCTTCAGTAGTCTGTGATGGACTTGGTCTGGACCTGGAGATTTCGTGACTTTGGGATTCTAACCCATACCACCTCCATAAAGACTTCTACTTTTACTATCTCTCTGGTGATTCATACCTTCACCGCTTCTCTGTTGACTCCTACTGTGATCATCGCCTTGAGACTCTCTGGAGACTCCTAGTCTAACCGTCTCAATGGTGCCTCACAGCCACAGCCACTCCTATGAGCCACTCCTCACAGCCAACCTGGTGGCTCATACTCTGACCGTCACCCTTGTGACTCCTACTTTGACCACCTAATGGTGACACTTACTCTGACCCCCTCCCAAGAATCTCTAATTATGACTGCCTCTATGGTAACTCTTCACCTGACCACCTCAATTGAGACTCATACTCTCACCGCATCCCTGGTGACTCCTACTCTCGCCGCCACAATGGTAACTCCTGCTCCGACCACTCGAGCCGCCTAAATTGGACCCCTACTCTCACCTTCTCCCTGGTTACGCCAACTCTCGAAGAATGGAACAAACTTCCAGCGGAGGTTATCAACAGCAATGCAATCAAAACGTTCAAGTAGCGGCTCCATAAGTTATACATAAATCGCAAATAATTAGCTAAACCGTTCCTTTTCTTGATGTTTTAAGAAACAGAAATGGCACATGAAGCTTTCTTAGACGTTCTACTTCAGATCAGTCCTCTTGCTATCAAAAGGCAACCTTGTTTGGACCAATATGCTTGATATTGTCTTCCAGCACTTGTAAACACTTGTAAACTCTCACCGCCTCAATGGTGACTCCTACTCTGATCGCCCCTCTAGTAACTTCTACTCTGACACCCTCATTTGGGACTCATCCTCTGTTTGCAACTCCCCTCCTTAGTCATTATTATGAAGGATAAAGTCCTGCTTCTCTTGTGAAGCGTCCTTATGTTTTTACCGCCTCCCTGCCGTGTCTCTGCTACTCCTAAAGCCACATTGCTGCATATGCACCCTCTGTTTTTACTGCTCTAACCATATTTGACTGGCTCAGTGTCCCTATAGACAAGGCCCAGCTTCTGCTGACTTCAGCTAAGTCGAGCAGTATTTGCCCAACAAACAGACCCAACCTGGTCCTTTCTTCATCAGTTGCTCAATTAAGGTCAAATAGACTCGAACCAACTGTGGCCTGATTCCTGCCTATTGTGATATTGGTCTCCAGACACAGTCCCTGCGCACTGCTGCTGTTACCAGGATCAAAGAAAAAATGAGAGTACTCTAAAAACAAGTCTTTATATCCAACTCGCAACAGACAGTGTTCAAGTTGCTCACAGCTAACGTCTATTAACATGCAGAGGCTTCGGGTCTTGTTTTACCGAAGGAGTATTGGTAGAGTATTGCGAGAGCGTATTTGTAACTTGTATCTCATGGTCGATTTAGATTGTCTGACACAGCTATAGCCCCAGCAGTCCACGTGACCCTGATATGTGATACATGACTGCCTGCAACAGGTGCTTAGAAGAAATCTACTGTCACTTCCAGTCATGCAGACTGCAAGGAACATTGATGGTTCAAAGTTTTGAACTTGTAAAAATCGGTAGGTTATTAGAAATTAGCCCTCAGAGTCAATATTATCAAACCTCTCGTAAGAGATTATAACATTCTAAATTATTCCTATATTATTTTTGTTAGCCAAGCACATGCAGCTCATCTTGACACGTGGCATTCCATATGAGAAGAATAAGTAGTATAT
>SDVV010002732.1:0-22453 GCA_016164225.1 Gammarus roeselii
ATACTAGTTATACTAGTTATACTAGTCTGACCTAATTGACATACTAGTTATACTAGTTATACTATTCTGACCTAATTGTCATACTGTAGGTAAGAAAACCCTGCGGGTAAAATTAACACAAAAGTTCATTTTAACTAACACAATATTTTCAAGCGCTTTATTGCTAAAATTTTCTCCAGGTGGCGGAATTTGGGGAAAATGACACTGTGAGCGTGAAGCTAAGGGGCGGTCCCAGCAGCGCTCCCGACCCTTCCATCGCGCCCCTTGAGAAGCAGGTCCTGGCCACCGGCACCAGCCTGGGGCCGCTCGCCCTTGGCCAGACCTACCACCTCCAGCTGCAGGAGACACAGAGTGTCGGCGGCAAGGAGCCAAGGACTGAAACGGTCGAATTCACGGCCTGTGAGTTCAGATTTTTTTGCGGGGACGGGAGGGGGGAGGCTGATTATCTATCGTGGAGGGCGATTGGACCAAAGAAAACAAAACTTTTCTATGCGCTCATATTTTGCTAGGAAGGACGATAACAAATGAATACAATAGTCATTTAACATATTAAATTATAAATAAGAAGGGGCATTACACCAAGCCCTAACCTCGTCGGTGCACTTCTGCTTTATGTCTAATGTGTGTAAGCATGCAGGGATGAGTGTAATAATTGTCTTGCCGTCGGCCAATCTTCAGTATGGAGGGTGGAGGAGGCCGCAACTGTCATTGCCTCTGAGTTCAGCCCGCATCAAGGCCTGTGGAGTAATGATATTATCCTGAGTGCTAACTTACTAGAATTTATCACTCACCATTTGTACATAGTATAATTATTTGATCGCTGGTTCAATTAATTAATGAGTTAATTGACCCTTGTATTATCAGTGCTGGAGAGTGCTGTCAGAGAAAGTTGAATCTCACCATTAATGTCCGTAGATAATTTTTTTCAATTCAATTATCCTCTTTCAATCTAAAATAATTAATGCCGTGGTTGATTTGATTGTTCAGTAGTTGGTTAACAAATGTTGGAATTGAGGGATACGTTTATTTGTTGATAATTGCTAACGCGTATTATACAAGCTTCATTTCACAATATCCTTTCACCCTTAAGCATCGTTGCTATTTTGCACCTGTCTGACTATATTATTACACTTTTAAGCGATTGCCTTCAATCAATTTAAACATATCGCAATTACAAATCTGTCAAACAGTTGCACAGCCGGTGCGCTGATCGGGCCTCTGGCCTACCGGCATTCCTCTGGAATAAAAATTAGTGTATGTTGAGCAGTGCCAGGACATAGACATTGCATTTTTTCCAGGGGAAGGTGAACAATCCCCATCATTCCTCTTCAAAACATCGAGTCCAGGTTTGGTCCTAGCGCAAACCCTTGTTCCACATTAGGTCATTTTTGCACCCGTCTTGTGTAAAAATGACCTCATGTGGTGTCCACAGCAAAATAATTGTAACACTCCACCACCTCCTCAGCCGGTCACCCCTCTTTCCAGACTCCCCACCCCTGTTTCCCAACATCCAGGTGTCGGTGGGTATCCAGGGTTTTAGGTGCTGCGTTGGTCGCGTTTTCCACCGCCGCAGGTGGAAATCGGGGCTAAGCAATGGCAACAACAACATTTTAACATTTCTCTGATGGTTAAACCATGAGAAATAATTGAACAAAAGTTCTTAATTTCATGTGTTTAAACGGTGTTACCAATTGTTAAGCAGGAACTAAGTCTGGAAAAAAATGAGCTAAGCAGATAGAGAATAATTACAATTTGATCCTTATTTCACAGTAATGGTCATAGTTTTAGTTTCTGCGCACTTTTTAGCTGTTTCACAGATTATCAAAAACAGTCCGAACATTGTTTAAGAGCAATAAGAAAAAGAATTAAATTAGAAGAATAAATAGATTCAGCAATATAAATAAGTAATATGACCGTATTATTTCTTACTGTTACACATGCTACCTAAAGAAGGAACTGGAACATATATAAAAAAAGCGTTCTTGGTTCATGGAAACACTCTTGTTCTGACTATTTTAGTATTCGTTCATCTTACTTGGCGTATAATTCCTGCAAAAGCCTGGCTTAACAATTCTCGTTCCGCAGATCCCGAGTGCCCTTGCAACAACTCCTGCCAACTGGACCAGTTCTGCTTCATCCCCTCCCTTGACAAAGTTGCTGCTGCAGGCTCCCTCGCTTCCTGCTCCAACTCTAAGGCCGGCCTCACGACGAGCGTGTACAACACCACGCTACAATTCCTGCTCGAGATGGCAGTCAACATCGGCGACGACCTCTGGGTCAGCACTGACTCCTGGATTGGAACAGGGAAAGGTAGGCGCCCTTTTTACGCGCTCGTGAATAGATATACAACCATTGCCCGCGGTGAATGGAAGGTGGCTGTTGAGTAGGTGTGACCCAACAGGGCCGGGGTCATTGCGCATCAATATAGCGTGCGCGGTGGGTGTTGTCGAGATTTGAACGCTCGACTGTTCCACTTGAGACCAGAATGCAGCCCAGTACGTTAACCATTCTTTGTACGGTACAGTTCGGTTGATATTTTATTTAGTAGGTATTTGGTATCTCAACCCGTATTTTATTAAGTAAATACCAACAATTCGTCTGGTATGATTCAGCGGCATGATGAGTGGTTGGTCAAGTCGTCAAAACAATTCGTTAGCGGTTTTGATTTTATTGGTACCCAACACTTATCTATACGTATTCACAGTTAATTCAAGTTTGCTTGTCACATGTATCGCATATTGTAGTAAGCAACATTGTTTGGATAATACTCTTACCAAGTTTCACTAAATAACAAATAGCGCGTCGTGAGGTCGTGGACAGCGTGGCTGCTTCCGGGTCCCAATGTAACCATCATCGTTGGTCAAGCGGTAGTGAGTCATCCGGTTAATAAAAAAAAAAAGCCGTCAAGTTCAATGCATCAATCCCAATGTAAGCATCATCGTGGGTCAAGCGGCAGTAAGTCATCCAGACAATAAAAGAGCTCAAAGCATCAATGTTTTTTTCAGTGAAGAGCTTATCTTATTCTCAACGACGAAGTTTATTTTGCTTCGTGTTATAGATTTTCATGGTTTTATTTCGTGCTGATGAAACCAATTAATTTTGACAACTAATGTATTCGAAACGCTACACTCCTGCTTCAATTGGGCATTGCTGCAATGGTCTGCTGAGGTTGTTGAAGCATAAACATGGAAAGAATAATGGATTTCCTTAAGGAAATCAAGATTACCATTGATTACATATTGACCAGATTAACATAACAGACCATGTACGTACGTACTTAACTATTAGCAAAATAATAAAATGTGAAATGAAGCATGATCATTTATATAAGTTTATATATTTTGCTTAAATTGCCCACTCTCAACATAAAAAGCGCATTGGATTTATTATTTTGTGATTATTTTATTGCCTAGTTTCTACCCAATCACTGCATAAAATTATCTTATGAATAATAAGATCAGACGATTTCCCCACTGACCAACGTAATTGGATTTGAACGTACGTTAATTTTTTTTGGAGTACATGGACCCTCAACTGTATGTTTGCATGTTTCTGTGCCACATTTTCCGATAAATGGTGCGTTTGAGTGCAGTTTTGTCCAATATTTGGGAATAACTACCAACTTTATGATGCGGATGAACTTATTATTATCACTCTGTTTCCTCCCTTCTTTAGCACCTCCCCCGCTCATGTCATTGCCTCGTTAACCTTAGAGACCCAGGCTGAGGTGGTGCATCACGTCACCACAGACTCGATTATGAACTTATTATCGTTCCTATCTTTCTCTTCCCTTCTTCAGCACCTCCCTCCGCCCGTGTCAGTGCTTCGTTAACCTTAGAGACCCAGGCTGAGGTGGTGCCTGAGGTCACCACAGACTCGCAGCAGTCCACCACCTCTACACCCACCACCACGACGCCCACCACTACAAAGGCGCCCACGGTCTGCAAGCTGGTGTCCAGGGCTAAGAAGGAGGTGGTGGCAGCGCCTTGTAATGATCTGCACTACGCCTCCTGCAGCTACCTGGCACCAAGTAAGATAACTGTTCTTATTTAGCTATTTTTAAAACTTTGCCAAGCAAAATCAATATGTGTTATTGGACCTGAAATGATGTTCAATTCACTTTTCCAGGCCATTGGGCAATTCCTGCCCAATGGCCTTGACAAGGGAATTGAACATCATTTCAGGTCAAATAACATATTGATCTTGTTTTCATAGAAATAGTCCGACAAATGCTTCGTGAGCACGAGCACGTAGATACACCGTTAACTTTTCCAAAACATAAAAGCTTCATATGTATCAAAAATATATTACATACCGCATTTTCAGAAACATAACAAAATTCTCATTAAAATATGTTCTCTATATTTCGTGAATTTCTTTGTTGTGCTCTTGCAAGTTTGCATCTCACTGACTCGTATGATAACCTAGTCTCGCCCTCAATACCTTCTTCTCTCCGCAGTTGGTCCCGTGTTCCCGCCTAAGGATAAGCTTGACATAGAGACGGGCGAAAGCTGGATCAAGATAGGATGGAACAGCTCGCTCTCCAGCTGGAAGGCTAAATACACAGTCGAGTTCCAACGGACTCGAGACAAGCGGTTCAAAAGGCAGATCAACACTGTTGACTTTGACACCCCGCCCGGTGAGACATCTGTCGACTTCAGGCTTGTAAGCAGAGTTGCTTCCACCTCGTTTTGGAACGACAACAATACAAGATAAAACATTACGTAGAGTGACATCAGTTTATATCTGGTTTCACGGTTAGGAAAAAAAACTGCTATTAGTTTAAGATGAAGTCGTTATTCATACTTAATCTTACTTACCGATAGACTCCTCTTCTCCGGAGGACCACCATTTTCTTCGCTCACTTTGAGTAGGACACATTTGTGACCTCTCCCCACATCCCTATAAACATTAGTGACCTGAGCAGGCCGTGAGTTGAAACAATCCCGGAGACTGACGATGATTTGTCGATGACTTAATCCAGCACTGGCTGCTGGCTTGACGTTCGGTGCCAGAAAAATATTGACTCCAGTGCACTAGAAAGCCTTGACACTCTAATATAATCTATTTTGTTGTTGAAATTCATTATTTAAAAATGAAATGTATACATTCATTAATGGCAGACTTGGGGTTGGCTTTATAAGAAGTGTGTATCTCTAAACGATTCGTATGTATGTTTTTGTACAACAGTTTTCATTTAAATCTGTAAGGTGTGAAAATTTAATCATTCAATTCTGTTAAATCTCCACCTTTATTTGTAATTATTAAAAATTGTTTGTTGGCCGATCATTTCATGCCTTTTTTGCCTTTTAAAGCCTTGCACTTGGAAGTCAAAAATGAGTGTACACAACTATAAGGTTAATCGCTAGTGTCCATATTCAATTACTACACTTTTATCTGACCTAGGTGTACTTTCGAACTTGATCAGAACGAAAATGAAAAATGTGTTTCTCGGTCGAGATCCTATTCTGCAAACTGTATCAAGAACAGCACACACACCCAACTCACGACCTTAGGATTGCATGGACAGGGAATGCAATCAGCATTTCAGTGCAAAACGGTGTACATTCCCGAGTCGCTTGTGTCAATATGGTTTTAGACTATCTCAGATGCGGTCAACGAATGGCCTAAATTGCATCACAAGAATGTTCAAGCATAAAATATTATTTTAACTTTTAAATAAAATCGAACCCATCGAATAGATATTCTCAGTTAGGTCATTCTCTATGAAATGCAATTAGAAGATTCTATGTACTGTAGAAGACGCTGCCTACGGACCTTCCCAAGAGGCATTTTCAAACCGTGCTACAGTGAATTGAACGGCTCCAGATGACCATCCTAATTGTTATAAATCGTTCACTGTTGAAAGGCCTGTGCATCATTTCGGTGGATAAACTCAACAAGCCAAAATCAATGTGACCCCTGCAGCTCAATCATCGCTTTCTGATGTGTGTATTTCATGTCTGTCCCTCCTTTACACAGTGACCATCGAGGGGCTGCAGGATGACATGTCCTATAGTCTGCAGCTGATTGGGGACATGGGTGGCGGCTACGTGCAGACCTCAGATGAGTTTCAAGTGATCACCGGCCACCTCGGTTCATCCGGCTACTCTCAGCGACTCGGGGTGGGTTACTCTCCTTCAACAGTGTTGACACGGTACATTAACTACGGGAATTAGTCTCATAAACACGACGGTAAGGAGTATAACATCACGCTAGTCTTTGGTGTCATGTGCTCACAGGCTGTTCCAACCAATGATGTTCGATGTCTGTTGTCAGTTGGACGTTATGCTTCACCTCCATGTGAATAAAACGAACTGCTCTCTGTATAGTAACCAGTGCACTGATGGCTCTGTACAGTGGCCAGGGCACTGATAGCTCTGTATAGTAGCTAGGGCACTGATGGCTCTGGATACTATCCAGGGCACTGATGGCTCTGGACAGTAGCCAGGGCACTGATAGCTCTGTTTAGTATCCAGGGCACTGATGGCTCTGGATACTAGCCAGGGCACTAATAGCTCTCTATATTAGCCAAGGCACTGATGGCTCTGTATAGTAGCCAGAGCACTGATGGCAGCAGGGCGGCAGTGTCACAGTAAAAGTGTCAACCAAGTATAAACAGATAGGATTTTATCAGGATTGAAGTCATGAGTACCTTCCACACACACACTAATTATTATAGATTTGGTAAGAATCTTCGTCGATGAAATGGTTAAAACATAAAGCCATCTGTGACCTCAAAGTACGAAGCTAACAGTTCTTTCTTCCGTCCGTCACACACCCCGCCTTTTCTCTCGGTCAGATCGCCGGCGTAGGCTGGTCGCAGTCAGGAGACATTTACGTGCTGCAGCTGTTTGCGGGCAGCTTCCTCGTGGCGTGCTGCATCGCCACAATGCTGCTCTTTTTCTCCACGGGGTCAGTGAATTAGGAGGCAAATCGAATATTTCAAGTCCGATCAAGAGCAATATCGGTAATTATCTTGAAAAGCTTTTTTGTGCATGAGAGCTGTTTCCTCTGGTTCAATCAGGCGGACAAATAGATTAAATATTGCAAGTAAATCGTTCTGGGTGCTATTTCAAAAACTGTGATGCCGTTCTTGTAATCATAATCACCCGCTGGTGTCCAAACGCCGTTTTAAAATTTCAAGAAAACCAGAAACTTTTCTTAATTCATGTCATCAAAATCCTTCGAAGTTTCATGTTGTAACTACGTATTTATTTACATACATGGATCTATACCAACAGATAGGAAGAGTGTAATTTTAGTTATAAATACCCTGTATTGGGTAACTAAACGTCTACAGGTATTTTATGAGGAAAAAATTTCCCTTCCACTGTTATGGGGGATCAACAACATGCATTTGTGGCTCAGTTGCAGATAATTCGGACCTTGATCCAACGACTCTGGTTACGAACCCGGTGAAAGAGAGAATAAGACACAGACACTAGGCTGAAATCTCCCAGAAATGGGGGTGGCCAATGGAAAGGCTCACCTCTCACTCTTCTCATACTCACACAACTTAGCCCTTTTGCGCTAAAGGGTCCGGCCGGGAGACCCCGCAACGCACCCTCCGGGTTATGAGTGTGGTCTGAGGTCAGTGTCGGCAGCAGGGCCCGACAGTGTGACTGGTTTACCCCTGCCGCGTCATAATGCCCCCCCCCTCTTCCGCCCACGACCCTCCCGTCTCTCAACGAAATGCCAAAGGCGGGAAAGCACATCAGAGCAGCGTAAAAACCATCCATTCACAATCATTCTCTACACTCGTCTATTCATTGCACGCTATCTCGCTACCTCCACACTCAAGTCTCTCCTTCCTATCGCCTGCTTCACACCATCCATCCACTCAAATTTCGGTCTCCCTCTAGGCCAACGTCCAGTCGCCTCTGCCTTTAACACCCTTTTTGACCAATCTCTCCCCATTCATCCTCACCGTGTACCCGAACCCTCTCAGAACGCGCGAATCAACTGTGTTCTCTAACTTCTTCACCATCCCCGTTCAAACTCGCGCTATGTCGTTATTGATCATGTCACTCAGCGTCACACCAGCCATGCTCCTCGACCATTTCTTCCCGAAGACATTCAACCTTTTCTCTTCTGCTCTCACCCCCCAGCCTCAGACCCGTAGAGCACAGTTGGGACAACAAACACCCTCATACAGCCCTCTCTTAGCTTCTGTCCCCTACGTCCTACAGCTCATTACATCTTCAGTGCACCCAACACTTTACACCCCTCCTTCACTCGCGACTCCAATTCAGTTCTCACTAGTTCAGTTATCTCCTCATGGGAGCCCAGATACCTAAAACACTGAACCTCCTCCACAGACGCAGAAAGAGGTTTTCCATAAATACCCTGATAATGTTACTTCGTAATTTTGAAAACAAAACGTTGTTCTGTCATAATGTGACACTCTTTTTCTTATTTGCAGAATGTTCTACCAGGACTGCATGGCCCAACTTGGCTTCCTCGCGACGTTGCTGACCGCCTACTTCCTGCTCATGCTTGCCCACCCTCCCTACGTCACCGAGAAGAACCTGGTAAGAACATCAGGAGCCCGCCACGCGCAGAACATTTCTACTTTTGTGTTTTGTATGTAATCTTCAGCAACATAAGTTTCTTCTCAACGCCGAAAGGATTCAACTCTATTCTTCATAGATTTAATTCACACTGTGATGATTCACTGCAACAAATGATTTACTCCTAATATTGTTTGTGAAAAAATGTTTGCCGTGTTTGTGCGAGCTTATATTAGAGTAGTATCTTATTTCTTCGTTTGCTTGGTAAGAACCTATCTGATCGTTAGTTTATAATATAGTGTACAGTAGCTATACTCTGCAAACTCTGTAGCTACATTTCTAAGATTTTGGGTGCTCATTTCACCATTTTCAGTGGATCTGTCCATGCCATTTCTCGCCTCTCGTATGAGCCTTTCCTCCCCTTCCCTCCCACAGGTCGGCTGCACCGTGTTGTCAGTAGTGCTGCACATGCTGTTCCTCTCCTGCTTTATGTTCCTGACGTTGGAGTGCCATGCGCTGTCATTCCTGCTCGTCAATAAGATCTCCAACCCATTCCAGGTAGGAACCCTCTTCGCGTGATCTCGCGACTCCAGCCCCATTTGCAACCTTTAGTCGCAGATGGTAGAGCATCTCCTATTACACCGTCTCCTAATTCAAGCCCTGAGAACACAACACAACATCATGAAATTAGAGAACGTTTGACTTCACCCAGTTGTTGCACTGCTAGATTTAAAAATCCTCTTTTTTATGTACGATTGCATTCCTTTGAATTGCGCAGTGTTGTACAGCACATGCTTGTATGAGATTTAGGAGATATTAATTTTTGAGTTCAGGAGTGAGGCTGTAGTCGAGTGGAGGAATTTTTATCGGCGCGACCAAACACATTAGCCGACCATATCATTTTATTGATGATCCGGGATCTGGTACATCTCCCGGACAGAATATCATACAGTTTTGAAGGTAACCGCTTTACATCGGTATTCCTTTTATTCGTTATTCAACGGGAGGCTGTTGAGTCTTTTTCGAAAGAGTTTTCGTTTAGTATTTAGTTTCATCTCTTCATTTTTTTTTTTCACTCTGTGCCAGAAATTACTAACTCAAACTCAATTTTTTTTATTGATGCCATCGTTCACTAGAAATTTTTGAACATTTAACTCGGTTCCTGTAGCTATCTCAAACTGCGATCCGCGGCGACCCCTTCAGCTTGCAAGCACCAAGTGGTGCACTTGACGGCTGTTGACAGTTCACCCAGTAAACCTTCAGTTCGTGACATAAAGTCTTGCAATTTACACCTTCCACCTTAGCTGTTGGTGTAAGATAAACTCGTGCGATAAACGTTAAGAGATCGGACGCTCGAGGTGGATCATGGCAACAAGTTGATGTTCGGTGTTCGTGGGCCAATATTTAGGAAAGGATCTCTGACGATGGCTGGTGTTACTGCAGCTAACAGCTGAAACTGTGGCAGGGTTTTTGATGGATTGACCATTCCGGTCTCTTTAAGTTTACCCTATCAGAATTTATACAAAAGCATAATGAAAATTGCATGCGCTGGATACGTGTATGCGATTACATCACAGACGATCAACTGCGCAGACTGTATATCATGCCATCACAACGCCTATAATCTCTATTGGCACATGATGAGACCTTGTATTCTTTGGTTACCAATGTGCAATCACCTGCAAAAGTTTACTAGCTCTTGGAATCTTGTCGGCAAACTATATTTTATAGCGTGAGGTCAGGGCTTTACATCTAAATTAAAAGTGCTGCCGCGTTGAAATGAAGCGCTCGAGTCGGGAAAAAAAGCACGAACTTTCATAAAACAATCATTTTTTTGTGATTCCATAGACCACGATATCTTAGAACATTAGCCTACATGTTATATTCCTGGGCTTGCGGCTGCGTCGCTGACGCAGACGTTTGTTCAAAGCAGTCGCTAGTTGGGCAGAACAGAAGCGGGTCCATTATCTTTTTGCAATTCAGGAAGTTTGGCACCGCCAAGCCTTGAATTCTTTTTGATTGCAAATTGGTTAATAAAAACTAAAACATTATGATAGATTAGGATTTCTTTTACCCTAGTCCATTAGACACTTAAAAGAGTGTCTAATGGACTAGGGGGAGAACTCTTTCTTGCTCGTCCTCGTCTCTTGAACAATTCGAGGGATTCTTACTGCGCTCGTGATCAAAATATTTATTTTATCATGCGTCTCTCATTCCCTCGCCAGAAAACTAACTGGCTGCTAGTGCTTGTGGGCCTGCTGGTGCCCACGCTGTACGTCCTTGTCACGGGGGGCATCATCAACAAACTCTACGTCCTCAATGCAAAGCACAAGTGAGTGCGAATGTGGAGTGGGATGGGGGAGACAGCGATGTCATTTGGCACACTCTACATCCTCAATGCAAAGCACGAGTGCGGATGTGGAGTAGGATGGTGGAGACAGTGATGCCATTTGGCACACTCTACATCCTCAATGCAAAGCACGAGTGCGAATGTGGAGTAGGATGGTGAGACAGTGATGCCATTTGGCACACTCTACATCCTCAATGCAAAACACGAGTGCGAATGTGGAGTAGGATGGTGGCAACAGTGATGCCATTTGGCACACTCTACATCCTCAATGCAAAGCACGAGTGCGAATGTGGAGTAGGATGGGGGAGACAGTGATGCCATTTGGCACACTCTACATCCTCAATGCAAAGCACGAGTGCGAATGTGGAGTAGGATGGAGGCGACAGTGATGCCATTTGGTACACTCTACATCCTCAATGCAAAGCACGAGTGCGAATGTGGAGTGGGATGGGGGAGACAGTGATGCCATTTGACACACTCTACATCCTCAATGCAAAGTACGAGTGCGAATATGGAGTAGGATGGGGGAGACAGTGATGCCATTTGGCACTATATATCCTCAATGCAAAGCACGAGTGCGAATGTGCAGTAGGATGGTGGAGACAGTGATGCCATTTGACACACTCTACATCCTCAATGCAAAGCGCGAGTGCGAATGTGGAGTTGGATAGTGGAGACAGGGCTGCCATTTGACCATTGATATGAATTGCAAATGGAGCTTGGTAGTTACGATCAGCCATCTTATTTGTGTGAAAGAGGTTTAACCACCTATTGATATTATTGATGAGGTCGCGAAATGTGCAAAAAACCGGTGCGTAACGTTGTCAATCATACCATTTGTAAATGCAGCCAGAAGGGTTCGCCAGAGATGAACAAAATCATCTGACGGTAGATAATTTATTCGAAAACTGGCTCCTTGGCCACAAAATGATCTATGTTTCAGTTCCAAATTCTTAATCAACTGTAACATTTGTTTACAGGTCGTCGGAAGCTTTGATACTGCAGTTTGTACCATTAGCAACAACACTTTACTACTAACTCTCTGCTGTTGCAGCTGCTGGCTGGACGCGCTTGGGCCGGCCGTGTACGTGGAGGTCATCCCGAAGGGGGTGCTGGCAGTGGCCGCTGTGGCGCTGCTGGTAATGACCTTCACTACCACCGGGGACCTGCCCGACTTAGTGGAGCTGGACGACCTCAGGGGCAGGCAGAGGTGGGGAGGCTGGACCGGGTGGCAGATGCTAGCGTAGGGCAAAGACAGGGGAGAGGAGAGGGCTTCAATATGACAAGAATGTCGTCACTGGAACAGGTTAAACTACAGTATGTCTAATTTTTCTTCAGGCATATACATTAGAAGTATAGTGTGAAGATCTTGAGGGTAATAATAAAACATTAGATGACTCTTCAGATGGACGTCTCAAAAGTACAAACAAATTCCATTGATGAATTTAGGAATACCAGATCTTAAGGACATTCCTGAATAATTATTATCTTATCTACGAAAGAGTCAAGGCAAAAAATAATGTTGAAAAATAAACGTTCTCATCAACATTATCGAATGCTCCTAGAGCTGATCAGGAATAATACAGTAAGTAAACTGTCAAAACATTGTTGCTACAGAATAAGTTAAGCATACGTTGGAAATGGGATCGGAATAGTTCATCGTTCCACGGGGTATCATGGTATCCAGCGCGTACAAAAACTAAACCAATTATTACACAGTAACAACAGTAAGCAAAACAAATATCAATCCCTTTCAGCTCAATCACTGTAGAAAGAGAACACATCGATGTGAAGAGCAATCTAAAGAAAGAGTTCAAACACTGCGACGAATGAAGAGTACGTACACTGGAGAAAGTTGGGAAACAGCTCATCATTCCACCTGGAATTATAGGTTCCAGGCACGAACAACCTCTAACAAATTGACACTAACGGGGATCAGAGTCATCACGTTAAGAATTCACCTCGACATGTTCCAAAGAAGTAGATGTTGTCTTCTGACTTGAGCGTAAAGATCAGATGCAGAGGCTCCTCGCGAAGTCCAGCGGCGTCGACTCCTGCGGTGAATCCAACGTTTGCGCAGAGTAGTAGACGAACGTAATGTTGAATCACGCTTGATGTGGCCTCTTGCTAGGCATCACGATGAGCAACTTCATCAGACAAACAACCTTACCGATGTTAACAGGAGCATTCTTTCCTCCAATCGAGTTGCCTTATCTTCTAGATCATATAATTTTTTTTTATGCATTGACTCTTTCGTAGATAAGATACTTCAGGAACATCCTTAAGATCTGGTATTCCTGAATTCATTGATGGAATTTGTTTATACTTTTGAGACGGCCATCTGAAGAGCTCACGACAGCGAAACGTGTCATGTATAAAAAAAATAAAGTCATCTTATTTTTTATTATTACCCTCAAGATCTTCATCACTATAGTTCTAATATATATATGTAAATAACTAGAGTCGAGTTGAAATGTTTTGAGACGACGGTCGAATGCCTCCTTCCACTCCGCACTCGAAGAGTAGTCAAGCAGGATTGAATTATCTACGTTCTTGTATTAGTATCCTCTGAACATGAGTATATTGAGCAGCTTGGAACCAAAGAGAATATTTCAATAGTTAATTTCAGATTCAATTCACCTCACGATGTCTCTTTGTTTATTCAAAATTGTTTTTCACCTTATGGTGAACAGTTGTGGCGATTAAATACAACCGCTACCCGTCGCTCTACTGACGGTTGAATTGCACATTATCAATGAAGAAACCTGGTGGGAAGGGGAGGGCACACTCGTTCAGTAGTTAGATCGATGAAAATCATTAGTGCCTATCTTATAGCGAAGTGCGGGTCACTTTGACTACGCTACTTATTCTATTTATTTTATTTAACTATTAAAGTTGTCATTAATAGAATTGATGTCATGTACTTATTATTTATTTACTCACAGTCCACATACAGTGTATCCAACTCCTGTCATCTAATCTAATTTTTCTTCGCTATCCTCTCATTTTCATTCTCTCCATATGCTAACGTCCTCCTGAGATTTAACCTCTCACCCTTCTCCCCAGTGACTGCCGCAAACTGCGGTGGGTGATCGGTCTGGAGGTGCTGCTGTTGAGCCTGGCCTGGTCCTCGGGTGTGGCGGCCTACCAGACCAAGTCCGCCGCGGCACATGTCATCTTCGCCATTGCCACCCTCCTACTAGCCATCATCATCCTCACCTGCAGGACATACTTCGACGAGACGGTGAGGAGGGTTGTGATGAACTGTGGGTGATAGTTTGTAGGGAAAGTGTTCGAGTAGATATAAAGCTCAGAGATCAGGCAGCTTATTCTCAAAACTTACGAAAAATGGGATGGCATAGCGAAATAGTTATGATGAACAGTTACGACCTTAATGATCTGGCAGCTTTCTACCAAACGATAACAAAAACGCATTATTGTTACTAAGATTTGTGAATTTCATAGATACAGCGGATTATGTGAGAAATATCGTTCACTCGGGTACTTCTTAAGTTCTTGCGAAGTTTCCGCTACACCTACCTTTGCGATTGATTGATTTTTTATCAGATTGTACTTATTACTCTACATGTAGAACAAATTTTCTCATTCATGTAGCGTTTTAACTATAATTAAATATATCCATCAATATCACAACCATGAAAACGGAGGCTCAGTTAGTCACATTCATGACCCTTTATGTCATTCACATAAAAAATCGTCATGCTCTATTGTTAGTAGATAAGTAGCTAATCGTATCTCCTTCCAACTGTCCAGTTCCGCAGCAAGTGGCACCGGCTGTGCTGCGGCACTGAGCTCACGTACAAGCGCAGCGACCTGGTGGGGCTGAGCGGCCGTAACAGGATCTCACCGCACCACACAGACATGGGGTGAGGGGCTGAGAGTGGGGAGCAGGGAGATAGCTAGGGCGGTGAGGGGGCTGAATGAATTTTGAAGACTGTAGGGATTAATAAGGAAGGTCTAAAGAGCCTGGCTATATTAAGGCCTAACAAGTCGGGTTAAATAATAAAGAATTCTATTAACAATGCAAGATTATCGTCCGTTTAGAGAAATTCTGGCTATACGCTTGGTCATATTCAATTGAAATGAATTAAATTAGAGTAGGAATAGGTAATTGAAGTAGGACATATCCTGTCCAGAGGATGAAGCAAGAAGTATAAAAAGTTACTGCTTATACTCCTTTGGAGGGCGATGCATCGAGATTTGAGACAAAAGATGTGGTTCCGAGTGCATTATAGCTTACTAAACTGCACAACCGTAAGTCAGACGAGTAGAGGATCAGGATGCATTGATGCTCACACACACGAGGCAACTACCAGTCGAGCCGGAAGAGGGTTAGCATGCTTAAAGCTCACAATCATTAGGCCTCACTTCAACATAGTGGAATGTAATGTGTGTGATGCATGGTCAAGAAAAACAGCAATTGCATCCGTTTAGGTTTTCCATTCGTTACAGCAACAGCCAGTAAGACTAGTGGTTGTTACTAGTGTCACATTGCTACACTCGGTAGCTAAATGCGCCAGTCAGACCAACGCTTTTCACTAGTGCCACAGCTACACTCAGTAGCTGCATGAGACTTGATATTTGCATACATACATAATACTCGACTAAGTAATTGGCAAATGGTTCACTGATTAATTGGCAGATGGTTCGCTGAGTAATTGGTTCGATCAGTTAATGCCATTGCCTGACTGGACACTGCAAACTTAAATAAATCTGAATCGTGCCAGTGCGTCCCAACAGGTCTGTTTTTGCTTCATTTCATTTTATTTATGACTCGCTAAATAAATGCCGCCTATGATCAATTACATTTGGCATGGAACATATATAACAATGTCAAGTAACTAATAAATGCGTGTCAACCATGATGTCATGCCAAATATACCCATATTAAATTAACATGACATCCTTTATTTTATTGTTCCCAATGCTATCAATGAGATTGGTGAATCTTGTCCCGATCACGTGTGGCCGAGGCACCGACTCGTTGCTTACCACGGGATCTAGTTCAGCACATGTGCTTACTTCGCCATTACCCTTCTGAGAGCTGGTCGATACTTTGAATGTAGTAACCGACGTCTGATTTGGGTTGACTGTGATTGAAGCAATTGTCGTTTTTTGAACGTAATAAATTACTTTACAGAATGTTTTTAAAATAATTATAGCTGCTGTTTGTTAAAAAAATGTTACATTTCCTGGGAGAGTTTTCAAATCAGCACTGAAATTTTTACGAGATCTTTTTCACGTCTGTAAGCTGTGTGAGCATAGTATTTTTGTCGTTAATATGAAGAGTTGTGTTTATATATTATATAATCGACGTTTAATGTCACCTATTTTACATGTGCTTGTGAAAAATCCAATATTATTTAGCCTACATCATTATATCATTGTTATAAGGTGTCAAGCCACGGTTACAGATAGCATCACATGTGACAGATTCAGGTTGATGCAGCGAGCTCGACTTTTATTGTTTAGTGCTATCCAACCTGTCAGTGACCATTCAGTTTGTGGTAGTGCTCACCAACTGGTTAGAGACCTGTTGGTCATCATCAGTGACCAATACACTAACCGGGTAGAGACCTGTCGGTCATCATCAGTCTCTAACCCTAACCGGTTAGAGACCTGTCGGTCATCATCATTGACCATTACACTAACCGGTGAGAGACCTGTCAGCCATCACCAGTGACTAATGCACTAACCGGTTAAAGACTTGTCAGACATAATCAGTGACCAATACATTAACCGGTTAGAGACCTGTCGGTCATCATCAGTGACCAATACACTAACCGGTTAGAAACCTCTCAGCCATCATCAGTGACCAATACACTAACCGGTTAGAGACCTGTAGGTCATCATCAGTGACCACTACACTAACCCATCAGTGATTTGTTACTTTCACTATCAATGTCAATAGTTTTATGGCTTGATCAGTCATCCGCGTTACCTTTACCTATCTGTCATCCTCGTTACCCTCTAACCTATCAGTCATCTTCGTTACCCTCTAACCTATCAGTCATCCTCGTTACCCTCTAATCTATCAGTCATCCTCGTTACCTTCTAACCTATCAGTCATCCTCGTTATCCTCTAACCTATCAGTCATCCTCGTTACCCTCTAACCTATCAGCCATCCTCGTTACCCTCTAACCTATCAGTCATCCTCGTTACCCTCTAACCTATCAGTCATCCTAGCTACCCTCTAACCTATTAGTCATCTTCACAATCCTATACACTATTACCTCTATCCTCCACTAACCTGTCCATGACCTGTCCCGTTCCTTCCCCGTCCGTCAATAGACGAGCAGCCACCAACCCCGAGGTATCTAGACCACCCACCAGAGTACGCTCGTCACACCACCCCTCCATGATCCCTGTCGCACAGCGTTCAGCGCACTAGAGCGCGCCAGCACCAGAGTGACCCTTGCACAGTGTGGCAACCAGTGACAACATTTCTCTTAACAGCGTTCCCTTTAAGTCATGGACTGCATGGTGGACCAGGTTGGAGTTCTTGCTGCTTACATTCATGTGTAAACAGCACTGTGTACTCGCTTCCATTGTGTCTTAGTAACTGAAAATACTCATCGTCTGTCCTCCTTACAGCATCCGTACCGTATTGTTTTGTAGATATCTGTACCATCACATGTAATAAGGGGAAGTTCTGTACGAACGTTTTACCCTGATTCAACTACCCCCCTAAACAAGCAATTGATATACATTTCCGGTCAAAAGATTCTTTTGAATTCGATGGCTGACATAATTTGCTAACGGTGCCCAATTTTACATGTGACTGTACGCACTGTTGTTTGTGTTTCAGTAGAGTTGCTGATATGGAAGCTGTTGCAGCACAGATCGCCCCCCATGTATTTTTGCTCAATATCTTCCACACATACTCTTTATTGATAGAACGTTTCTTACATTGTACATTTTTTCTGTAATTGCATAACCTATCACTACTTCTTGTGTAGTATTGAAACCATGTTTTGATAATCTGTCTTTCTCCTTGAGAACAACGTCGTTTTCAGAGTTAGTTCACGCAACACAGTTGTTGATACAAACGCGTCCAAATAATTATTAAACCTTGCTAGGGGTGATAAGACTTGCTGAGAGAATTCATTCACGTTTCATTGTGACGTCCAAAGATTTTGCCATAAATGGCTTCGCAAACACATAAATAGGAAGTTTCTGTCATTATTTCATCAACAAGCTGTGATGTTCTAATTTACAGATCAATGTTGACCCGTTTTTAGTGTATTTGTTTTTAGTGTATTTACATTGAAATAGTTCACTTGTATACATTGTTCCCTTTGTGTACTTACTATTCCCTCATGCAATGTATCATGAAGTCGTATACATACTCATATACCGTGTATAAATAGAAGATTCACTGTACGTGCTCGTATACACTGTATCATGTGGCTGTCATTTAGTCATGCTGTATGTAACTTAATATGAGTAAACCTATTCCATGTAATTTGTAACAATTACAACACAGTAAAATATAGTGCACAAATGGGAATATATCTTTATACAGCAACTTCTTGTCATCACACAATGCTTTGAATCACGTATAGCGAATGCGAGGCTTCTTACCCTTGTCGTATATCAGCTTACCGTTGTCACAAAGCGAGGCGGCATTTGGCACCTTGGACTTGCTTCTTTTTAATCAATTATGGAAATGTTGTAAAGTAATATGTCTCAATCTCTGACATTACTTTCTACAGGTTTTAAATGACAATAAATTTGAAACTATTTCGCAAGACAGAGGCTTACATAAAAATAATGTATCAATACTACATGGATGATATATATCAATATTTTATCAATTGTTAGCACAATGTCCGGAAATAAATGTGAAGAACACATCGTTAATCGCTTCTACGTTGCATGAGACTGAACTCCTTTCATAGGCCTATCATGCCGCAATTTTCAACGTGAGAGATGTATGAAAAATATATTTCTTTGTTTGGATAGCAGTCAGGTATAAGGAAAATGTTTGAGAAATGTTTCAGTATATTATAGTCCTATTATATTCCAAGGTACCAAAAAAATTGAATCCTCAAATATTGTTTAGTTTCCGAAATGCAATTCTTAAATCAGCTCTGATGCCATTGGACCCGTAATTCTAAAAGATCAAACTGTTGGGAAGTTGAGAAAATATCTTGACACAAGTATAAGCTCGTTTAATTTCCTGCTTATTTGCATATTTTCGTATGTATAATTATCTATTATACTTTTATATTACTTCCATAAGTAATTCTAGTCAATGCTAGAGTGTTCAAGTCTTCAACTGATCTGTCGTATTTTTACTGCCTTCCTTGTTGTGATTTTTCCCGTTATAATGCGTTAACAAACGTAAGTTAATTTTGTACGCGTGACACCGAAACACGCGTGACACCAAAACACGCGTGACACCAAAACACACGTGACACCAAAACACGCGTGACACCAAAGCACGCGTGACACCAAAACACGCGCGACACCAAAACACGCGTGACACCAAAACACGCGTGACACCAAAACACGCGTGACACCAAAACACGCGTGACACCAAAACACGCGTGACTCCAAAACACGCGTGACACCAAAACACGCGTGACACCAAAACACGCGTGACACCAAAACACGCGTGACACCAAAACACGCGTGACACCAAAACACGCGTGACACCAAAACACGCGTGACACCAAAACACGCGTGACACCAAAACACGCGTGCCACCAAAACACGCACCTGTGTGCCACTTTTGTATACGCAATATTGGCAATACCTTTTACATTCCTTTAAGCAACCTAGTGATGGGCCGGATATCTGCTTCCGCATATGTTTCATTTCCGCAATTCGTCATGCTCACATCCGCATATGGAGGAGCGCACATCATGCGATGGCGTAATGCAAAAGTAAACAAGTTCAACTTATCTAGCGTCAAGCATAACGCATTGACCCAAAAGGATTCATTAGAACCTTGATTAATTTCTCAATAGGCACAGGTCGTCAAAATAAATTTGGTACCAACCTCATCCTGATTGTGACCAACTGCAGTTACACAGTGAAACAAGAGCTAATATAAACAGCTGCCTTTTGCTACACATACAGACACACAGCAACATCCCACTAGCCTGAGGAGGGTGACCGACTGCAACACAATATGTGAACTCATCCCCATACATAAACACACTTACAAAATTTTAGCCCCTAAGCGATGTGATGGGCTATCATATTCAATTGTGTTAGCTACACCATATTCAATTGCGATAACACCATATTCAATTATGATAGCTACACCATATGCAATTGTGTTAGCAACACCATATTCAATTATGATAACACCATATTCAATTATGATAACACCATATTGAATTATGATTCATTACACCATATTCAATTATGATTAAACCATATTCAATTATGATAACACCATATTCAATTACGATAACACCTTATTCAATTATGATTGATTACACCATATTCAATTATGATTAAACCATATTCAATTATGATAACACCATATTCAATTATGATTGATTACACCATATTCAATTATGATTAAACCATATTCAATTACGATAACACCTTATTCAATTATGATTGATTACACCATATTCAATTATGATTAAACAATATTCAATTATGATAACACCATATTCAATTATGATTACACCACCATATTCAATAATGAAAATCACACCATATTCAATTATAATAACACCATATTCAATTACGATAACACCTTATTCAATTATGATTACACCACCATATTCAATTATGAAAATCACACCATATTCAATTATAATCACACCATATTCAATTACGATAATACCTATTCAATCATGATGACAACACCATATTCAATCGTGATAGCAGCACCATATTCAGTTACGATAACAACGCCATATTTAGTTATGATAACAACACCATAATCAATTATGATAACCACATAATGATAAATGTTTTAATGTTACTACATTGTTGTTTGATCAAAGCTGCACGTTTATCGTTGTGAATTGATATTAACGACTTATAATTGAATGTTAGTGAACAGTCTAGCATATTATTCCCGGTCAACAATTCGAACAGTTGCCATACGGAGGGGATTCGAGAATGTTGCAGTTATGAGGCCTAACATATAACACGCACTCGCATACACATGACAAAAAGATAAATCCGGACATCAGCGACTGCATTTATAAATATATACCGCTTTGTGACAACGGTAGCTAATTGGTTTTATTTTAAGGTTCAATATTCAGTTATTTAATATCGTCATCCAAGAGGATGTCATAATAAGTATCCGCATCTGCGCAGGTCTAAATTGCTATATCCGCATTTTCGGATGACCAAATTTGATATCCGGTCCATCACTAATTCAACCTGAGTAAGTTACTGAAGCCTCTTCTTCTATGTAGATATTGGCTCAGTGTTCCATTTGAAACCTGTTTTTCTTATATACCAGTAACTTGAATAATTTAGAAGCCCTTGAAATAATTTTTGATTTAGGATGTGCTTTGTGTTCTTCTATATTTGATTTAACCTCTATATACGTACGTTAATTGTATTGATGTCTATGCAACTATTCGTTGTTATTTATTGATTCAATACTCAAATTGAAATAGTATAGTTTAGAAAGAGTTGTCGGTGTATTGCAGTTACTGTCGTGCCATTAATAGTCGGTGTATTGTAGTTACTGTCGTGCTATTGACAGGCGGTGTATAGCAATTACTATCGTGCCATTAATAGTCTGTATTGCAGGTACTATCGTACCATTATTAGCCGGTGTATTGCAATTACTGCCTTGCCATACGCTAATAATATTAGTCGGCGTATTGCAATTACTGCCTTGCCATACGACCATAATATTAGTCGGCGTATTGCAATTGCAGGGCTGCTTCGGGGTAGGAGCCCCCAAAAAACAGACTAAGAGACTAAATGGCCAAAATAGATTTAAAGGAACCCTTTTAAAATAAAAAAAGACTTTGAGGAGCCCATAATTAATCAATTTTTACCTTGCTATTAGCATTAAGTAGTAGTCATAGTCTATTATTTCGTCACTATAGGGTGATAGCTCCAAAAGCTCTACAAGGCCCTCAAAATTGCAAAAATTGTACACAAATTTGCAAATTGTACTCAAACTATGAACAAAATATTTCAGGAAAAGACTAACATTGCATTGAGATGGGCTTAATAAAGCTTCGACGGCGTGCACGTTGGACCATTGGGAATTTTCTAACACGACTTACTTATATGAACTGATGTTGGGAAACATCTACTTGCAGCGATATCGTGATATAGAATCTACCGAATACCACACCATTCGTGATGGTGGGCCGAGCGAGGCAGAAAAGCCGCGTCTCAGGCACGGTTTGCGTGTAGGCATTTAGACGAACAACATTTGCTGTGACCATTTATTTGTAACCCACATGTTGTTCAGCTATTCTTTGTTTAAAGAGACTTCCACCAAAGGTGGAAGGCACTTTGAACAATAGCTGCAGAACTTGTGAGTGACTTATAGAGACCTTAAGGAAATCCTTTTGGGTAGTCACATGGCTCACAAGTCCTAGGGCTAATGAACTGCGTATT
>SDVV010002733.1:0-22452 GCA_016164225.1 Gammarus roeselii
GAATGGTTGATTTTGACGCTGCTCTGATGTGCTTTCCCACCCTTGGCATCCCGCTGTCGGGATGGTCGTGGGTGGGGGGGGCCCGGCCATTATGACGCGGCGGGGGTAAACCAGTGAAAACTGTGGGCCCAGCTGCTGACGACGGTTCCTCGGTACATTCGGGACCCAGAGTGTAAGTTGAGGGGCTACCGGCCGGACCCTTTAGCACAAAAGGGCTAAGTTGTGTGAATGTGAGCGTGTGAGGGTGTGAGGTGCGCCTTGCCGTCGGCCACCCCCCTTTCTGGGGGATGCGGCCTAGTGTCTGTATCTGTATCTATAATTTACCAGAATTCATCAACTAAGAGTTACTGCTTACAGTTTACCATGATTATTTCAACAGCTATTTGCGTGTCATTGAATTTCCTCAAGTTTCTACAAGTTTTCTTTGTTTGATTCAATTATGTTAGCATGCACCTGCATGTTGGGTGGTATATTGGAATATTTTATCGCACAACACATCCAGCCAAGCACTCTGGGTGCCTGGGTCATTGTAAATATTTCTCACTTATTATAAGCCTTACAATTTTCAATTTTTTATGATCTTTTAGGTTCCTACGATTGAGGTCACATGGGAGTCACAGACACCCAAGAATATGTATACATAGTAAAGTAATGTCAACTCCAGTCATACCTGTTTACCGGGTAATTTCTGGCTCGTGGTGTCAGGAGCCTGTACAATTAAGAACCCGCGTTGCAATAGTTCAATGCCCAATTGTTTCCTAATGATTTCCTTCGGAAAGGATTGACAGGTCAGTAATTCAGCGATTCACAATTCTCTAACAGTTCTCCCTTCTAGCATCCTGTCTTCCCTTTACGGCAGCAGTGCACTCGTCTGTCCCAGTATCGTCTCATTCCACTCCTAATCCCCTTCAGTATTCAGCCTCAGCATATTCTCAACACCTCACTTTATTGCAAGGTTACGAAGTACATTTAATTAGTTCAATATCTTTCAGCGTCCTTTACTGCACTATATCCGAGTCATTCTATAGAAATGTCGACAAAGGACAACGCGTTTCTCAGATCCGTGTGAACTTTGGCAGACGCAAACAGTTAGCTACACTGCATATTCCCTCTGCAAGAACGATAACCTACAGTGAATCATCAAATAATTCCGTGTGGCCTTCAAAGAAAAGTAACGGAGGGGTAGTGTCTCGGAATAAATATACACAGGACATCCGTGGACCGGATCCGTGGCAACATCCAAATTAAAAAAAAAAAAATCATCTCCCAGCAACAGCAACACCACGCTAAATTGATCCTCCCAACTGGTTATTCATCCTGTGACGCAAATGATGAGCCCCTTGCCAACTACACGCACCGCCAGAGCATATCTTCCTACTGCAGGACACTGGTTTCCTACCGTATAGGACGCGGGGGTACACCACCAAAACAACCACTATCATCACCACTCCTACTCACTGAGGGGCAGCGTGGCCGAGCCACTGCCCGGGGAAGAGGCGGGCTGCGATGCTTTACCCGGAGAAGGGGAGCTCTCGACCGAAGCACCTGCAGTTCGCCGGCCCAAGGTGCTGGAGGGCGTGGTGGCGGGTGTTGCGGCACCGCCACTACGAGGGGTTGTGGTGCTGCCATGCTGCTCTACAATGCACACACCACAACGGCTACTACAACACCAGTACAGCAGATCATGCAACAAGAAGGGGATGATGTTCGTAGTGGTCAGTATTATCAATAGTTCATGCAGTGTGGCGGTGTCATTCATTACTCATCTGTTCATAGTGAGTCAATCAAGTTAAGTGCAATAATTTAGTATTATTAATTTGTCCCGAC
Source organism: Gammarus roeselii (assembly GCA_016164225.1). Classification (NCBI taxonomy): domain Eukaryota; kingdom Metazoa; phylum Arthropoda; class Malacostraca; order Amphipoda; family Gammaridae; genus Gammarus; species Gammarus roeselii. Next base: position 1,828 of record SDVV010002733.1, read on the forward strand.
AAATAAAAAGTGAAACTGTTTAAATACGGTAAAAAGTATCTCCAGACCTAATCTCGTGGTGATGAATTTTCCCGTACACTATATTATGAATAGTCTAGAACGATGACAGGAGTATCTTAAAATGTCCCTTAATGAAATAACAATACTTCAAGTCAGTCTTTTCAGGGACTAAGGGTACACGTGGGTAAGATGTAGGAATAGAGAACTAGATGCATTACTCCAACCGTCCCAGGAGGAACGCAGAGTGTGTGCTGCACCCCGCATAACAGCAATCTACACCACTACTCTTGTCACTCCGTCATGCAGTGCTGGCAGGTAATTCCCTCAACAACTAAACTAAGACTGAATACAAGGCAGCATTTGCAGCCAATCGGCCAGCGGCACAAGTTGCTACCAAAGAGTACCATTGTTTTGGCAGGAAAGTAACACTTGCTACCCGATAGGTAGTTGAGCCTCAAAACATTGAGAGCAACAATCGGTGCTGTGTGTGCCAACATGAGACAGTGCACAGCTGACCAAACTCAGTCGTCTGAAGGATGAGTATAATTTATGAAGTACACCAGCAATCTAACCAGTGGCACGGGTTGATGGTGACTGTATTAGAGAGGCGAGCTATGGAGCAGGTTGCTGGGGGCTCACGTGGGGCTGGTCAATGAAGCTGGCTGATTAGTTGGTGCGATTGCTGCCTGCATTCAGTCACTCTCATGCTTGGCAATACATTGGCACTACACTAGTCATCATCTAAATCAATAGAAATCCGTGTGATTAAATCTAGTATGCATCATGCCAAACGTCAGGTGAGGGTAAGTGTGTCGCGTGGGTAAGTGAGTCGCGGGGGTAAGTGAGTCGCGTAGGTGTGTCGCGACGGTTAGTGTGTCACGAGGGTAAGTGTGTCGCGTGGGTAAGTGTGCCACGAGTGTGTGTGTGTACGTGTATGTCGAGGGTAAATGTGTCACGTGTGTATGTGTTGTCACGTGAGTGGAAGTGTCACTTAGTCGAGTAAAATACAGTTACATAACAAAATGCTGAGTGGTAATATGAGAGTATCATGGGAACAGCTAGAAAAATATCTTATTAAAATCTACTAAAATATAAAGTAATGGAAGTGGCATTCTCGAAGCTGGTTCATTGTTTTGCAGCTACTGTCAATTCCATACCAATTAAAAATACAATACTCAAACAAAGTAAGACTACGCTATAAATAACAAACAATTCCACAAAAAATGATTAGCTTCAAAATAAAATCGAAACTATACTGCGACAACTCACTACAACACTAAAATGAACAGTTAACCCAAAAATAACACGAACACAACAGCGATGTTACAACAAATAAAAACGGACGCGGACAACAAACAATCAATTCGTTACGGATGGAAGCAAAGAAATGGAGGGCTGGGAGGAGAAGTCTCTTGCTCCCCATCACCCCATATATCAACGCGCTAACAGAGAGCCAATAAAGCTGACTACAACATGACGATCACGAGACATGCTTGACAATCGGCAAGCCACCACTCGACGAATAAGAGCCATGCTTGACAATAAGCAACACGAAGCTACGGCACAAGTAATAGCCAAGAGCAGTGGTCTACGTGAGGATGGTTGTCCTGTACCTGCATCTCAGCTCGCGACTCAGCAATAAGTTGATCTCACCAATTCTCGTTGTATTCCTAAATCATTTGGAGGCGACTGCAGGAGTTCAATTGACTATGATCAGTTAATGTACTGCTGAAGAGAAACAACTAAGTTCTAGGCTGTTGTCTTGCCATGAGAGTTTCCTTAAAATTGCAAGGGAACAAAACCAGATTAGAATGGTTATTGCAGTTTGGTAACCGGAGCACGACTTCTTCTAACAGCCATCGTGCATGCCATCAAACTTTTGATCTTCGGACGGTCTCCGAGTTGATATCCTTCCATGGGCGGTCGACTCCTCTTCTTACTTCTTTCCAGAGCTTCAGGATATGTCATTCAAGGACTATTATGACGGCGTTGCAGTGTTTCAAGAAGTGTACACATACTGATGTGTATAGAGAGCGATTGAAGGCTATGTTCTCCAATGAAGGTTGGTGGAATCTCATTTAAATAAGCTAAGAAACGTTGATCGGAAATTAATACCAGGCTCGCTTTTCACACTGGGCGTCTGGCACTACACGATCACATACAAAAGTGGATCAAGTGCTGTGATCACTGGGAACAGGACTGCCTTCATTGTTTGAGGACAAGAGAAATTCAGCGTGTACTCCGATACTACACAAGACTTGGTTACCTAAAAGAAGTTGCCAGCTGCGGATATCATCTTATGTTGAACCAACGACAATTTGTACCCAAAAAACACCAACGATAATTTGGACCCAAAACAGCGGATATCATCTACTGTTGGACCAACGATAATTTGGACCCAAAAACACCATCACTATGAACTATATCGAACCTGAGCGTCGACAAGGAGTCAATATCGACAGGAATGGCAACAGACAAAGAAACCAACCCAAACAACTCTTTTGCATTAGTTTGCACCTGCGTTTATTGGACTGGGGTCGAAGACAAAACCAATAGACCGGACGAGCACCTTCACTACTCTTTCGCTAACGAGAAGAACAATACGTAATATCTACCGAGAGCATCACCGTCTAAAGAGACAAATTCACTTCGTTAGCATTACTTATGAAACTACAATACTACCATGTTAATTAGGTATATAATTCACGTAAACCACGTTCGAACCAGACTTTGTGTACCATTTTGGATTGTAGCTAATAATAATGTTGCGGTGCAGTGTAACTTCTAGTTAGATAATCTAGTCATTAACATACGTAAAAACTAAATACATTAGTGGAATAGCACCGCTGTGAGATGCCAGTTGACTATTATTATATTGATTGAATAAGTATTACTCAAGTGAAGGTCAATGGGTGCACGTTAGTTACAGAGCCGATGCAGCGGTGATCGCTCGGCTTCAGAGAATAATTGTACCGGAAGATTTACACAACTCGTGCTGGCAATACAATGGTTTTTGTTAGAGGAGTCTACTTTGTTTAACCGGCACACCAATACAGCCGTGCTGGAACGACTCTGACACAGTCAAGATTTGAGGCGTCGCTCTAGAACATGTTGGTCCTAACCAGAGCACGCCTGTCAGAAGACACGCACGCTGGTTTGGAAAACGTGTCGGCCATCATCACAGGTTTCGACACAAGTCGCACTTTTGGACGGATGGCAGCAGCGCAGGAGAGCAGTGTCGGTGCTTACCTTCCTGTGTGTCGGAATGCTTGTCACCACTAGCGAAAGAGTCGTCTCCTCCTTCGCCCCTGCAACAAAAAACATCAAAGCGTCATTCGGTGAGATTAAATTGTGTGGCAAATCTCCACGGGAACTCTGACGTAACATCAGTGAGCTTCCACGTAGGGAACGATTGATCAATCGATGGGTTTGTACTAAAGTATGTGTGGAACCACTAATCAATTGAAAGTAACATTTCATTTCTAATAGTGGTAGCTCTCCATACATGCTGGTGAATACGGAGATAATGCTTTGAGAAAGGAAAAATATTTGCATGTTGCTATCATCCAAACAGATACTCGTTTATGTGTTTTTCTTATTAATACCCGCCGTTCGTGGTGGGATGGATTAAGATTAGGGGCTCGCCTCCACCAGAGCCACAACACGAGTCATCGCTAACTCCCCCGTGGGGCACAAAGATCTTCGATTCTGGTGAGCTCTCACTCCTTCGTGTGCGAAAACAGTGACTTCATCAGAATCAAATTTTTTAGATATTCCAACTGTGGTACATCCGCACGCTGGTGCGTACAGGAGAAAAGAGTGGGGAGGCTTTCTACTCGGTGGAGCCATCGTCAGTCTAGCGCCGAATGACAAACCGGCAAACCGTGCTGCATTAAGTTCGTTTTCTTTTCTAGTTTAAATGAGTAGTCAATGTCTTTTACGCGGCGTACGTCAATGCTATGTACGGGTGCAACAGGATGTACAAGAATTCCCAAGTTGTAGCGGTCATATGGTCTCAGCACTGGCCCGGTGGCAGTAATTAGGATTAACACCCACCTACCCTGCTTCAGAGAACCAAGGATTCGCGGTAGTCCTTAAGGTGGTGCGGGTGTTCCGTGGTTTGAACCACTTTGCTAGAGAAACGTTGGTAACTCCATAATCCTCAGCTAAACCTGCTGCAAAAGCGCTTAGGTCAGTTTTAGGAGTGTTGTTGGAAGTGTATATAATTCGTCTTGTAGCATTGAAGAACGGATGTATTTCGAGTTACTATGTGTTTTTGTCTATTTCGTTGATCCTTTGTATAGCGAAGCTTTGCTCGATATTTACGACGTGGGCCTGACACTTCTTTCCCTGTCGGTTCATGTTTATCGGTCTGCCTCCCAGTTGTTTGGAGAGCGAGTTCGCCATGGTGAATGGGTTCTATGAGGGAGCAACTTTGTTTGCACCGCTATCTACAAGCGTTATGAGGAAGTGGGTAGGGAATGATGCTGATCTTCTCTCCTGTGTGGGAGGGTTAGCCTGTGGGGAGCGAATCGCGGGCGCAGCCTCTCGTCGCCTGACTTCGTGCTCAGTTTGGTATTGCAGGATCTCTCTCTCAGTCTTGTCCTAGGGGCAGTCTTCGTGCCCCGCATGGTGGCCGTTTACTTTGCAGTAAAAGCAGTGAGGTTCTTCGGATGGGCACGACAAGGGATCGTCTCGCTTATCCTGATAGCCTTGCGTGTGATGTCCATCTAGTTCAGTCGTCCATGCGTAGGAAGAATAGCGGGCATATATTCTTCTTCGTCGCAAAGAGGTGTTCATCAGAAATTGTGGTGATGTGGATGGTTAGACTCCTGTTCTTGAGATGGTATTGCAGGGAGAGTTAGTCTTGCAGAAGAGGAAGCCGAAAGCTTGTTGGCTAGCACATTCAAGGATTCGAAAAGTGAAACAGAACGCACCGGTTGTGATGCTCATAGCGTTGTTTGCGATGATCGAAAGGAGTCCAGAGTCGATCTGGCGACTGGTTTGTAAACAACAGCCCAGTCAAGGCGTGAGCGTACAAATGTACTGTACAAAATCATGCCGGTGTCGAGATCGGCACATAATTTCAAGGATGGAAGCGAAAGGATTGTTTCCATCAAGCTTTTGCAGCGTGTCTGCAGAACTGCAATGTGAGGTCGCTACGTGAGCTTAGGGGACCACACAAGACTCAGAAATTTGATGGAGCCTACGTATACTTGCAGTGTGATGTGAAGAGCGTGGGGGCTGTGGACGAGGGCAAGATGCATGCTTTTTATGCTGAGGACGAAAAGCGGGAATCCTTTTCAGGGAGTCCAGTTAACGACTTGATTTAGACACTTATCGAGTTCATGTTGAATTGTCAATAGGCTATGGTGTAAGTCGTTCACATACAATGAAGATAGCAGTCTCCCGTCACGGGGGAGGAAGAAGGCTAGCTAATCGATTTTAAGGAAGGACGCTCCCTTAAGGGACGCCCATTTTCTGCGAACAAGAGGGCGACTGAGAGTCACCCACGTTCAGCTCGAAGGTACGACTCTGCAGAAAGTGGTGGATAAAGCGTGAAAGAAGGCTTTTCAGGCTCTTACGGTGGAGATCTTTCATAATGCCGTATTTCCAATTACTTCAGTTGATTATTCAGCGACGGAAAAAAATAGGAACCCAACCCCATATATTCCCTTCGGACGAAAGCCTGTCGAATGTCCGAGTCTGGCCGCCTCAGGTGCTCTGTCGTGGAGTGGCAGCGACCGTTACATTGAATGTTGAGGAAGGCTGCGTGTATTTCAAGGTAGTCGACATGGTGAGACACTATCAAACTTTTCATCGTCTTACAGAGGACGCTGATAAAGGCAATAAATTCTGTTAAAAACTTTTAGGAGCAACTCGAGGGCACCTCCAGGGAGATGATTGATCATATTGATGTGCACCCAGTCCGGTCTGGGTGAAAATTCTCCAGTATTGTCTATGGTATGACATACAGTAGTTCGCGAATAGACAACGGTTTGTGGTCAAATTCTTCATTTATAGGAGTGAAATGTTCACTTTTTCTTACTGTGTAATTTGCTGATCGGAATATCTGTCAGAAAGTCTGTGCAAGTTTGTCAGCTACTTTTGCATAAGAAAAATGAATGGAACCTGTGTCTAAAAGAATGCAGATAGGTTGCTCTAGGCGCCCCAAGCGGCAAGCTCGAGCGTCGTATGGGGTGCCCCTGGAATTTTTCTCACACTTGGTTGAGAGGGGGGAGGTTTCGGATGTAGTGCTGACTAATTGGGTCAAGCATTGTCGTTTCTTCTACAAGGTTACCTCACACAATTTAAAGGATGCCGTTTTCCATGTATTTCTTTCATTCGGGACCGTGCGCGACGGAAAACTGCACACAGCCTGTGACACCTCTTGGCACCACCACGGTTTTGAAAAAAGATTGAGAGCTGCATGCAACAGCTGCACTCTGGAACTTATCGTATTGGTGGCTGATGAAGTGATGTTTTGAAATGTAGTGAGAGGGGGAAAAAAAGTGTGACCAGCTTAAAGGTGTGGTAGAGTGTTATTGCTGCAATCTGAATCAACTTTGTGGGTTGAGTGTCAGTTAATAAATGGCCACCCGTGTGATATAGTTTTAACCGTGATTTTCCATTGGTTACGAAATCAAAGTTTACAACACCGAATCTTTTAAAAAAAATAGCTTTAGCTATGGACGATGAAAACAGCATGGGATGGTTAGGTCAAAAATTATCTGTTCATAGGTTACGATACTGCCTCTGATGAAAGCTTGGATAACAACTGCAACTTGACAATCTAACCTGGTCTGTTTCAAATCTGATATGATTGGCTAACATATGTACCATTCTACGCACCGTGGCCTGAGTTTTTGTGCCATGCCTGGATTGCACGAGCCCTTCCAAAACATTTACATCCCACTCTTTATCAACGTATCACTCCCCATTAAGGTCCTCCATTACCACCTGTCATAGCCATCCTACGACCACATGTTATGTCTTAACTCTGATTTGAACTGAGCCTCATTTCCGCCGGAGCCTCTCAACTCTATTTGATCCATCATGTCTCACTGGGCATGACTACATTTGAGGAGTCGTGGATTCCACCTCGCCCATAATTATATTAGAGAGTGCAACATTCTCCAAGTTTTGTCACGGACCGGTCGGTGGTGTCCTGCGGACTCTGTCGCATCTGTTGTTGTTGCTGCTGAAGTTGGATCTCAGCCTGCTTGGCTTCTTCCTCTCGTCTCAGCCGCTCGGCCTCCTCCTCCTCTTGACGACGCTTCAACTCCTTCAGCTCGAACTGTAAAAACGAGGAGAAGAGAAGGACGAGATTAAATTAGAGTGACGAGTCTTTTTAGAGACCGGAAGTCAGCGTCCTTCTGGCGTCGAACGTCAAACCAGCAACTAGAGCAGCATCACGCTATAAACAAATTTTAAATATGAGATTGGGTTTCTTACCTCCTAAAGAAAATAGCCATTATACCGCGAATGTCAAAGGTATGCACGGGTGGTACAGGACGACACGTCTAAGGTTCTGGAGCCATATGGTACCAGCATTCCTCGGGTGGCAGCAATGAGGTTTAACACTGAACCTACCCTACACCTCGGCCCCGAGGATTCACCGTCGTCCACAAGGTGCAGGGTGCACTGAGCCTAAAGCCTACTGAGTAGGAAGATGGAAAGAACACAGGAGTGGGAGTCCCGTGAATGAGGTCTACCCTCAATGTAGGGAATCTCGTACATGAGAACAGCAGGAATGGAAAAAGATACAGCAATAGAAAAGTGTTGCATGGAAGAAAAAACGCAGTTTGGCTGACATTATTCACCTAAAAAAAAAAAATTATTACCGGGGTTCAAGGACTAATTTTGAGAAAGGTAATAGGGAATTTGAAACAGGGCTTTCTAGCGCAGTATTGAGTAAATTGAGTTGCAGATTAACTCAGAGAGACGGGGGTTTCTAGCGCAGTAATGGGTGTATTGAGTTGCAGGTCAACTCAGAGACGGGGCTTTCTAGCGCAGTAATGGGTGATTTGAGTTGCAGATTAACTCAGAGAGACGGGGCTTTCTGGCGCAGTAATGTGTGAATTGAGCTGCAGATTACCTCAGAGAGACGGGGCTTTTTGACGTACTAAATTGTGTTGTGGGGCAGAAGCAAGTTTCCGCCCGTTAGTTTAGAATTTCAGTTCAACTAGAAATGACGACCAAAACTAAACAAAGAAGTTTCATTACTTCCCTCCGATGGCGGAGAGAATGATCGGCTGGTAATATAATCAGGTGTTAGACCAAAGCTTGTACACACAATAGTCATCATCTAGGAGCATTTTATCTACCAGCACAGTGTTGTAGTAACCTGATCTAGAGATGAAAATAAGTTGATAATTTTTCAAAGATTATTGAAATATTTGCCCATAGGCAGAGGGACACATTTCATCACCCTAATATTAGGGTTTAGGTGAAACTAGTCTTTCAATACTTGCATATTGCCCTAAACACACGTAATTCGACATAATATTAGGAGTCCAGTGAAACTAATAAAGCATTAAGACGGCACTTGAATAAAAAAAATACCAATAGAAGGGGAATGTTATTTTGGTCATTCATACAGCCCCATTCAATATTATTATCCTTAATTATTGTTATAAAAAAAGGTGGCACACAACAAATGGTGTAGGTTGAGAGGTTAGCTCACGTCCTAGAAAGGTACGTAATAAAAATAAAGAAGCGGGTTAGTTACATTAGGATTTGGTTTTAAATAGACGGGCAGGAAGATTGTTATAAATACATTTTATACCCAAGTATTTATTAGGAGTAAATGTTAGGCCAGGAATGATAAAATTTGCATATTATACAAGTATGGGAGAGAAGCCGATGGTCAGTTATCAAGCAGGTCAAATAGGGTTTTCTGGAAAGAGAATAAGTAACGTGCACAATTGTATGAAATAAGTTCAGGGAGTTTGTTACAAAAATTTATAGTTTGTTTCCTAATGTAAAAATGGAAAAGTGCGGCCGGAATGCAATAACACTCAAACATAAACTCACTGTAACTTTTATAACTAAAAGCGCGGAATTTACTCAAGAAATAGATATGGATTAGGACGACAAAGTTTTCTAGCGCACTGGAGACAATGTCCTTCTGGCACCGAACGTCAGAAATAGACACAACAAAATATGCGGTAGTGAAGAGCATACCATTAGCACGCTTGTTCCCGTTACTTTATTCACTTCATACAAACCTATGTTAGAAGCAGCACCAGTTATTGTTAGTAGGCAGATGTTAAGTAGGCAGATGTTGTTGCTGTTTCTAAGCTAGCCAGCCGTAAACCAGGAGGCGTATTTCCAGCATCCAAAAGAATCTCGGAATATTGGCTGACTGAGGAAGATTCAGGGTGCTCAATGTACGTCTACCTATTGACACTAGGAGATAAGTTTCTCTGAAGTATGCGTCAATAGAACCAAGATAAGTTAGACTCATCTTCATTTAATGAAAATGCAAGCAAACTCAACTTAGCTCATGAAATGACGACGGCTTCTAGCAACTTGCCTCCCAGTTAAGACTTGAGGCAAAGAGGGAAGCATCATGGCGGCAAGCAACGCTTGTATATTTTTTACCTCTTTTCCAGAAACCGCTCTCATCACTGTTCTGTTGATTGCCGTCTTTACCTCTCCGAGTCGGTTACCGGTATTGATGGTATCGTGAGTGGGAGCGCCAACATCGGCGCCTTCAGCGAGAAGTTGTTTGCGGTCCTCATAGTTTAATGCAGCGTTGTTAGTTTCGAAAGGCCCGTTGGCATCGCAGAGAGAACGAGAGGTATCAGGGCTCTTAGGTGCCCTAGTTATAGCGTTCATGATAGCACTACCCAACGATCTTCTTTTCCTCTTTTCCACGGCCACGTTTCCTGCACGAGAATCAGGAGCTGATTTCCTTCTTCTAATCATTTCTTCATCGACGATATCGACTGGGGAACTAGGCAAAGAAGTAGACTTTTTTCCATCTTCTTCTTCAATGCTCCCAAGCAGAGGAGTCAAAGGTATAGACCTTCGTTTCCTCTTATCCTCCTCTACGACCTCCGTTGCATACTGCAACGCTCTATCCTTTCCTCCAATCTTGATACTCGATGATGGAGCAACACCCACACACTGTAGCAGAATCTCGTCGTTCTCTTGTTTCAGAGGGTAGAAGCTCATGATGGCATCCCTGTCAGACATGTACAGTCCTTTGCAGTCCGGATTGGGATTAGACGTAGACAGGAAGTGGCTCTTCTTACCGCTACCATCGTTCCTTGTCACTAACCCAACACCGGTCAGGGACCTGGTGCACACGGAATCCGAAGCGATATTAGATGTGGGCTGCTTTTTGGAATATTCTTCTATACAGCCATCCCTTCTTGTATTAAAGTCCTCCTCTTCTTCGTCGAGAGCCGCGTGGCCGGAACTCTGTTCAGCAAAAGCCCTTCGGCGTTCTAGAGTCGAATACTCGATTTTGTCTAAGGTCTCGACGCTCCAAAACTCCACGGACTTGGGAGGAGTGGTGAGTTGGGTGGGCATGGTTCCGGATGGTTCGGCTTCCACCTCGTAGATAGGAGGAAGTGTAAGGCTGTCCTCCCCGTAAAAAGAGCTCCGTAAGCTGCGGGCTCGGGCGCGAGTATCGTCGGGAGTGAGGCAGCTGGAAAATTCGAGAACACTGTGCTGGAATTCCCGATCATCCTCATCTGGGTTTTCATCCGAATAAGAGTACGGCTTGTGCTTCCTCAGTACACATTCCACACCATTTACCTCCCAGACTCTTCTACCGTCATCGCTCCAATCAATGTTGAAGCGGTTGTCCTGCAAGGTTTGCAGCTTCCTGTGAAGTTCATCAGCGAGGGGGTCCCGAATTGCACGGCGAAGAGGGACTTCGGTAGAACCCGTAGGAGCACAATTTTCTTCCCTGTCGTCCTCTGGCACGGAGTCACAATAAGGCGATTCTAAATCTATTCCCCCAGAGATAGGACGAATTGCCCATCCGTTGTCCTCAGTCACAACCCATTGAGAACACTTCAAGTCGATTCCAGCGATGATGGGCCGAACAATAAATTGAGAACCATCATCAGTGTCCCCAATCACGTAATCATTAAATTGATCGTTCTGGTGTTGTAATTGGTCGAGAGTGTCTCCCGGAAGACTTGGTAACCTTGGGACCATCGGCAAGGGAGCGAGGCCACTTTCTTTGCTGTTGGTCAAATCGAACCTGATATCAGAGTTGTTGGGAGAACTCAAATTAACCCCCACCGAGTCAGGAGTGTACTCTGAGGATGAGTCAAACATTTCCTCAAATGCGTTGGGAGGACAGCTCACCGGTCTCCGTCTTTCAGAGATTTGAAGCGACGCCAAACTCTTCACACCATGCCGACCACTTTCAAGGTTCGGACATACATGAAGATCCTGAACGGAGGTGTGATTGAATGCCGCCAAGTGTAAAAGTTTATCCGAGCTACCTCCTTTGAAGCATCGCCTGGGGATGTTCTGGTGGTACCTCTTAAAAAAGTGGGATCCCTGTTGGTGCTCAGCAGCGAAGTTTTGCCTCTGCATGTCGGCAAAGAGGCCTTGCGTCACGTTGTCACAGTGGTCTCCAACAGAAGAGGTAGACGGAGCACCGTCGATATCCTCCAGGTTGGGATCAGACCAAGACTGCAAGCGCTGGTGCCGGCGTCTCATCTTCAGTAACTGGCACTTAGCAAGACTCATGTGCTGTAGCTGCGGCGTCATTCGACTGTTTCGAGGAGGAAGAAATTCAGCGAGGTCGTACGGGTACAGAGGGGACAGTCTGCCGCAACCCAGAGTGGCTTCACCCAATCCACCTCGTATAACCGCTCCTTCGGGTATCGTTCTCCCACAACCATCAGGAGAAAATGTTGTAGGTAGTGAGGCGTATCGCCTCAACTCAGGCAGAGAGTATTTGGCACCCACTTCTCTGATCTTGTTACCCGAGTTTCTCACGCGTAATGTTGAAGAAGCTTGTTTCGAAGCTGAAGCGCAGGGGTCTTCGTGAGCGAAAGGCGTCCGAAAATTAGTGCCTATTTCAGAGCTAGTTGGAGAGTCGAAGTAGGGCGTCGGGAGAGGGGAAGGGGACACGGATGGGAGCGAGGGTGAGTACGAGTTGGAGGAGGTGATGAGTGCGCGGGATGAGAGATGAGAAAGGGAGGACGAGGTACGGAGTGTGCTGGAGGGAGACACTTCAGGAGAGGAGGCTGCTTCCAGTGACAACACCGGAATCTGAGACCGTTCCTTCTGACGGTGTCGTTCGTAGCTACCCCCTTTGGAACCAGACGCATCATCATTGACTGAAAGTCTCTTCATAGAGTCATCTTTTGCAGCAACGGTTATAACATCGAATAATTTAATTTCAGGTGTCGATTTTTCATCGTTGCTGCCCCTCATTTCATCCCTTTCAACATGTTCGGGACTCAGACGTTGGTCTAGTTGCTGTCGTTGTTGATGCAGCTTCTGTTCTTCGCGGTCGATGATTTTCAGGAGATTCTCGATGGACTCGCTAGAGATGAGGTCTTGCTGCTCACCAATCGTCTGTCCAGCAGCGCCGGTCGAGAGACTCCCGTCCGTAGATGCTTGTGAAGCACCCAGACGGGACTTGTCCTTTTCGAGCTGTTAATCGACAGTAAGGGATGACAGATAGCCGTACTGTTAGCGGGACGGAGTAGGAGGTTTAAGTGACCGGAGTTGCGGGGTGGAGAACGGGCTATGACAACCAATCGCGCACCCCAGTGTAAGTACATGTTAAGAGAGCTGAGTATATCGTTCATACAATGGTTATTTCTAACAGCAGAAATGGAATTAGCTCAATTTACATATTAACTCGATATTGAAAAGAAAGGTGTCATTGGAAGTCATGCATTAAGGAAAAAATAATTAGTACTGGCTTATTTTTTTCAATTCAATTGTATTGTTGTTTAGGTTCACGTAGTACGCTATCTCATGCAAAACCAACGTAAACTTGGGCTATTTTAACCAAGATTTCGTTTAGTTTAGTCTGTATCTACTGTTGAAGTTAGAGGTTACTATCCCCACATAGACAGGGTTATAATCAACACAGGTACATAGAACAAGAAGGATGGAAAATTTGTAATCCAATCATCACAGATGACCGCATGCAAGTAGGAATGACTAAGGTGCAGGACATTACACGCGAGCAAGTGCAAACAATTCATAGACGAGCCAAACAGGTACATTGAAATTAGATTAGAGTGTCAAGACTTCCTAGTGCAATGGAGTCAAAGTCCTTCTAAATTAAAGTTAGTGATCAATCAGAGATCATTAGATTATTTCACCATCAGTATATACATCAAGCACACAATGAAAACACATCGCGATGTTACAAAATCAGTTCATTTTCATCGCCTTGATAACCGAATAGTGCGGGTGCCTATACACCGTATGTCCGTAAGTATCTACACCATTTGTGATCCAGGCACAACTTGCATACCTACCAGAAGGCCAGCACAGCCATCTTGAATTTTTTTCCATCTTTTTTTTGAGTGGTACCCCCGGAAAGGACGTCAACATGTTCATAATTTCTGAGCAATCCTTGCACCTTGCACCCTGCAACCAAAATAGCTCTCTCATTTTGGAGCCTCGCTAGGATGTTGGAGGTACTAGCTGGCCACTGTGCTTTTGGCCTAGCAGGCGATGAAGATTATAACGTTTGTTTTCACAATTATGGATGGAATGGTCAGGGAGGTGAACGCGAGTGCGCTGGGCCGTGGCTTGAAACTGTTGGAAGCGAATGGGCGGAGTTGGCAGTTGAGCCAGTTGCTATTTGCTGATGATACGGCCCTGGTTGCGGATTCAGTGGAGAAGCTATGTAGGCTAGTGTCTGAGTTTGGTTGAGTGTGTCAGAGGAGGAAGCGTCGAGTGAACGTGGGTAAGAGTAAAGTAATGCTCGAGGACTGTCGAAGCGAGCAAAATTAGTGTCACCCTAAATGGAGAGCTCTTGGAGGAAGTTCAGTGTTTTAAGGATCTGGGCTCCTATGTGGAGATAACTGAACTAGTGGAAAATGAAGTGAAGGCGCGAGTGAAGGAGGGGTGTAGTGTTGGGTGCACTGAAGATTGTAATGAGCTGTGGGACGTTGCGGATGGAAGCAAAGAGAGGGCTGTATGAGGATGTCGTTGTCCCAACTGCGCTCTACAGAGCTGAGACTTGGGGGGTGAGAGCAGAGGAGAGAAGAAGGTTGAATGTTTTAGAGATGAAATGTTTGAGGAGCATAGCTGGAGTAAAGCTGAGAGACCGGATCACCAACGACGTGGTTCGAATCAGAACAGGGATGGCGAAGAAGTTGGAGGACAGAGTGGATTCACGTGTTCTGAGATGATTCGGGCACATGGAGAGGATGGATGAAGGGAGATTGGTGAAAAGGGGTGTTGAATGCGGAGGCGAGTGGTCGCAGGCCTAGAGGTAGACCGAAGTTTGGGTGGATGTATGGTGTGAAGCAGGCGTTAGGAAGGAGAGACATGAATGTGGAGGTGGCGAGAGAGCGTGCAATGAACAGGCGTGAGTGGAGAATGGTTGTGAATGGTTGATTTTGAGGCGGCTCTGATGACGCGGCGGGGGTTAACTAGTGAAAACTGTCGGGCCCTGCTGCTGACGGCGGTTCCTCGGTGCATCCGGGACCCAGAGTGTAAGTTGAGGGGTTACCGGCCGGACTCTTCAACACAAAAGGGCTATGTTGTGTGAGTGTGTGAGGTGCGCCCTACCGTCGGCCACCCTCCTTTCTGGGGGATGCGGCCTAGTGTCTGTATCTCTGTCTTCAACTCAACTCGAGAAATTTCGAATTTTATAAGTTTTTAAGTTGTAGGTTTTGACTGAAAGCCTGGCTGCTTGGCGCTAAATGTCGGCTAGGTACAGAGTGGCGTCTCCCGCTCCCAGCCGTCTAGCGCCGGCTGAACCCCCTCCCTACCTACCTACCTAAATGAGCAAGGTCTGCCCTGCCCCAATCATTCATGAGGGCTAGCAAAGCTGTTTCCCGTAAGGAGATGTTAGTGCGTTGTTAAGATGGCAGGGGGGGGAGGAGGAGGCCCTCTTATGGCTCTTACAACATTACAGAGAAATAGCTTTTTATCGAAAGAATGGAGATGAAAGTTATTTTCTCTTCTATTCCGTCAGAGCCATATAGTTTAGCGTAGAAAATAGCATCATGTAGTGCAAGCTGGCCTATGCCAGAAGAGCACAGAAAGTGGATAGACCGGCTGCATCTTGAACTGAGTGATCTCAAAGAAGCGCTTGCCGTGTAAGGAATGATGACTCAGTTGTATAACTGGGGGTAATGACTGCAATCATAGGCCAGTACAAGTGCCTACCACAGCCAATATACTAGCTCATAGCTGCCAAATAATATGCGGGCCTTGAGTATGATGGGCACCTAAATAGTAATCATGTACATCAATATATACTGCCTCCTAGTAAGAGTGTGAATGAACAGCCAGGTAGTGGCAGTAGAATCCTCAATATGAAATTATCTACAATGTGTACCATAGCCAATATGGTAACCTCGCCATACATTGAGTCGGATAAAGTATCTGACGTAATCCTAATCCTGAAGCAGTAGCGTTGAGTACCTCAGAACGATATGGTAAGGTAATCTATACCCGTACCTCATGATATATACCAAAGCTTCTGGCATTAGCTAGCGTGATGTCACAAACCTTTGAAGCGAGTGGGACCATCTACCTGGTACTCAATGAGACGCAAGGTGGGTTAGGGTTCCCCATTGCAAATAGGTACTTGCACCCGAATACGTGAGGCGGCTTCCGGAACTCATTGGATATGAAGTTTTGGACAGGAACCCCACGCGTCCAAGCGAGAGATGAGGCAGATTTTCTGGCGTCGTGAGCTTTAGTGAAGGCGTGCGGTGTGGCATCATGGATAAGCGAGCAGATGTTGTGCCCCACCGATGACGCCTTGAGTGGTTTGCCTGAAGTAAGACGGATGAACAACAAGTCATTGCTCGACGGACATCGTGCTACGTAGGCTTTGAGTACGGTCATAAGGCCAAGGCCGTGTGGGCCGGTCATCCGGCAGCTGTGAGGCGAAAGAGATGAGCAGTGACGTGTGGGTGAGGGTCTGATTTTTGAACCGGAACTTGACAGCGAGCGCGCATGGAAGGTTCTTGGAGAAATGTATTCCCGTGCTTGACACAGCTGCAATCTCAGAGACCCGGTTTCCTGCTGCGAGAGCAACGAGAAGCTGAGTCTTCTTAAAGAGTGCCAGTACTAACGTCGTCTGAGTATTGAAGCGAGGAGAGGCGAGCACGTCGAGAACCGGCTCGAGCTTCCATTGCGGCACGAAACGTCGTCGTGGCGGATTCTCGTGAAACTGGGATCTAGCCAGTTCCTTAAAGATCGCCCCGCGAGTCGTGACGATAAAGCAATGTAAGAGAGGAAAGTGTAACGCATTCCTGTAGAGCAATACTGTGCGAGGATTAAGCCGCTTCTGCTTGCCGGCGTAGTGCAGGAACGTCAAGAGGGTGGACTGGTTGATTGAATGCGCCTACGTGGCGCGTAGCCACGTTTGGAAACAAGTCCAGACGCTTTGCTATATGCGTTGTGTGGACTGCCTGTGCGTGGTAACCAGGGTGTCCGCCAGCGATCTATTGAATTTGATCGTGAGCACCGTTTTTCAAAATTTAATGCGAGACAACGCGAGAAATGTCGTGATGTTAGAATGACCTCCATGCCTTCGATGCGCTTGGACACGTCGAGGGCGAGCGAGATTCCGCTGAAGGACGCGACGACCGTGGGTCACCACAGTGCGTATGGGTGGTCAAAGACCACGAAGACGCCGCTGTAGCGCTACGTCTCGAGTTTGTGGAGCACTTAGGGGATCAGATTGTATGGAGGGAACACGTATATTTCCCTCCACTGATTCCAGTCGTCTTAGAGAGAATCCACTACAACCGCTCGCGGGTGAGGAAACGGAGCTGCAAATAGTGGGAGCTTGTGATTCCCCGAATGCGCGAAGAGGTTGATTAGCATGGTCCCGCGCAGGGTAGAGAGGCGGGAGAAGCAGAGGCGTCAGCGCTCACTTCGTTTCTACCGGTAGGAGACGTGAGAGCTGATTGGCCCAAACGTTCTGCGATCTGGGAAGGTAGGTCGCGAAAGAGAGGTGGCGGCGCTGGAGGATCTGTAAGAGCTGTGCTCCGAACTTCTGCAGCGGCGAGGGCCTTGCTGGAGCCGAAGTGGTTCACCATGGCTACCGCCGCCCTGTTTGTCGGACAAACGCGGACTGAAGTGTGGTGCCAATGGGTGTCAATTAGCTCGTGCACCCAGCGCGTGTATGATGGACAGAGATTCTTTCGCCGTAATATGGAGATTGCGTTCCAAGGGAGACCAGCGACCGTATGACTGCAAAAAAATCGCTGGTCGCGTTTCGTCCGATGCGTCCATCCATAGAAGGTGCTCCGGTGGAGGCATTACGAACGGAACGTGGGAGTGAAGGAAAGCCTCGCCGCTCCAGTGCTGTACCGCGCGGCGGTTGGGATTGTTGAATTGGCTGGGCTTGCTGGATAGGTGCAGGGATCGCGCTGCTAGCATCACTTCGTTGAGGAAGTGGTGAGCCTGGCGTAGGTAAGGTGTTCAGAAATTTATAAGGCCGAGGGAACTCTGATGCTGCTGAAGCGAGAGAGTTCTGCGGGGAAGTATCTCCGTGACCATGCCCCTGTGGCGGTCGATGTGCCGTGAGGTCGGGGCGATGGGCCCGGCCTCTCCATCAAGTGTGACCCCAAGGAAGTCGAACTGCTGGGTGGGTTCCAGAAAAGACTTCCCCAGGTGGACGTGGAAATTTAGCTTGAGGAAAAGGTCGCAGGCTGCCGTCTGGGTGTTGCGCCGGCATTGATGTGCTGTTGGTGCCTGGATCAGCCAGTCGTCGATGTAGAAGGTCGCATTTATCCCTCCTGGTGGAACCAGCGAAAGGGTAGCTTCGCGATCGTTGTAAGGATTTTTGGTCTCAGGTTGAGGCCGAATGGGAGGGCCGAGAAAAATTACCGTTGGCATCACAGTTTGAAGGCCAGGAATTTTTGAAACCTGGGATGAATTGCGATGTGCGGGAGAGCGTCCTTGGCGTCCAATTTGGTGAACCAGAGAGGGGTCTCACCACTGCTCGTATTCGTTTCGAGTTGGGCACTCGAAACTCGGTTACCGGGATGTATTCATTGAGTTCTGAGAGGTCGATCAATAGGTGATCCCCTCCCAAAGCCTTGGGCACCGCAAAGATACGAGATACGAACGCTGGTTATCCGGGCCCGCTGTGAGTGCGCGATGCACAGGAAGTCTGACTCGAGGGGTTTAAGAACGCCCTCGTGTTGTCGATGCAAGACAGTGTAACCGAGAGGAGGGGGTCGTGACGTCTATTTCAAAGATAAACCTTTTGAAAGGATGTGTTTGACCCAAGGCTTGGCCTCGCTCCCGTGTGCTTGGCGACTCCTGAGGGCCGTCGGAAGAGCGTCAGTACTTACGGGGAGTGGAGCGCGTCCCGCTTTTCTTAGTCACCGGAGGATTTGGAGCGGAGGGTCGTTTGACTACTGAGCTTCCCGAACCTCTCCGCGACCTCCTTTCCTTGGACCATTCTGGCCACGTCCCTGGTCCCTTGAGGCAGTAGAGGGGCAGACCCCGAATCTGTTTGAGAGGAACAGGGGCCCTTATGCTTCCCTTAGGGTTGCATGGCACCACGCAGGAATGCAGGGCGATCCCTGGAAGATGCTCGTCGACTGCTCTGGCCACGAGAGGAACCCCGCGCGACCCTTGTCTGAGATTGCCGAGTCTTCTGTGCCACCGGCGGTGCAGGGGCCATGAAACCGGAAGAGGAGGAGACCCTAAATGATAGGGTATCCGTCCTGCTTCGCTAAGTGTCAAACGCCTGGAAAGCGTTCAAGATCGCCCCGTCGTTGAGGGGTTGAGGATACAGATACAAACACTAGGCCGCATCCCCCAGAAGGGGGGTGGCCGACGGCAAGGCGCACCTCACACCCACATATGCTCACACTCACACAACTTAGCCCTTTTGTGCTCAAGGGTCCGGCCGGTACCCCCTCAACATACACTCTGGGTCACGAGTGCAGTCCGAGGATCCGTCGTCAGCAGCAGGGCCCGACAGTTTCCACTGGTTTACCCCTGCCGCGTCATAATAGCCGCTCCCCCAACTCACCCACGAACATCCCGACAGCGGGGTGCCAAGCCGGAAAAGCACATCAGAGCAGCGTCAAAATCAAACATTCACAACCATTCTCCACTCACGCCTGTTCATTGCACGCTCTCTCGCCACCTCCACATTCATGTCTCTCCTTCCCAACGCCTGCTTCACACCATCCATCCGCCCAAACTTTGGTCTACCTCTAGGCCTGCGTCCACTCGCCTCAGCATTCATCACCCTTTTCACCAATCTCCCTTCATCCATCCTCTCCATGTGCCCGAACCATCTCAAAACACGCGCATCCACTCTGTCCTCCAACTTCTTCACCATCCCTGTTCTGATTCGAACCACGTCGTTGGTGATCCGGTCTCTCAGCGTTACTCCAGCCATGCTCTTCAAACATTTCATCTCGAAAACATAATTCGTGCGTCGACAAAATTCGTGCGTCGACATAATTGGTGGGTCTACAAAATTTGTGCGTCGACAAAATTTGTGCCTCGACAAATTTGTGCCTCGACAAATTTGTGCTTCAACAACTTAGCCTCGACAAATTTGTACACTCACACAACTTAGCCCTTATGTGCTAAAGGGTCCGGCCGGTACCCCAGCAACATGCAAAATTGTGTCTATAACATTTTCGAGTCTACAAAAATTTTGTGTTGACAATTTTTGTGTCAACAAATTTGTGCACTGGAATCAATGTCCTTCTGGCACCAAACGAGGGAGACATGAGTGTGGAGGTAACAGAAGAGCGTGCAATGGATACGAGTAGAGGATGGTAGAGAATGGATGAAGTTCTGACTCAGCCCTGATGTGCTTTCTCACCCTTGGCGTCGCGTTGAGAAATGGAATGGTCGTAGGCGGGCGTGAGTCAGAGTGGGAAGCGAGGTAAGTGCTAGATTCGCAGTGAAAGTGGGCCTGTCACTCTAACGCGGCATGAGTAAACCAGTTCCACTGTGAGGCAATGCTGCTGACACTTACCTGAGACCCTGAATTGGTTACGGGGTCTCTTGGCCTGACCATTTAGCGCAAAAAGGCTAAGGTAATGTGAGTATGAGAGGAGTGTGAGGTGCGCCTTGCTGTTGGCCACCCCACTTCTTGAGGGATTCAGTCTAGCAGCTGCATAAATAAATTACCTAGAAACACTTTATTGACCCGAGAGCAGCATTTACCTACTAATAAACGCAAGAGACCTGACCGGTGGAGAGCCGGCATACGTAGGTGCTACTTGGATCACGAGCATTTTGCACTGAGACTTCACCAGGAGTACCCACATAAAAGGGCTACCAGAATTAGAGAAAATATATTCGCTAATTATAGTTGTTGTTGGAAAGTGGTAACGTACGGAAGAAGTGGGCCGAGTATTTTGATCAGTTGCTGAATGTCGAGGATGACAGAGAGGCTGACATTGTTGCTGTGGGTGGTGGTGCTCGGATGCCAGTTTTGGGAGAAAG
>SDVV010002734.1:0-22447 GCA_016164225.1 Gammarus roeselii
CCAGGCGATTGTTAAGTAAAATCATCTTGCTTAACTTGTATCCACCTTGGTTCGGATGGGGCAGGATGCCAGTGACATGGAGGTTCGCGTGTGAAGGTTTGATGTTGTTCAGCATGGTTTCATACCTTTTCCATGTCGATTCCGTCTGCGACACGTCTTTAGCTCCGACTTGTATTATAATTCGCTTAGATGAATGTATCCTTTCTTTTGCGATTATGCCTTCGACCTCGTCGATTTTCAAATCAGCTTTGCCGAGTATTTTCAGTTGAATTCTCCCTTTTCGCTGATTTGATTTGAGGGATGTGACATTGTAATCACCAATCACAATAATTTCCTCTGTATTCTGAGAGTCCATTTCATCGGGCAATACATCGAATCGGTTACGTGTGTTGGGTCGAAAGTGGTGAGATTGTGGCCCGACGTGTGTTGAATTGTCACAGTGTGGCTGCCTCCTACTAACTACAGTTGAGTACAGTGCCTCGCTATCTTTAACTGAGTTTTCTATCGGTGGTGGCAGAGGTACCTTGGGTCCCAAAAGAGTCCGACGAATTCCGGAGGGTAACCCAAGTCCCCGGGTCCCCCGAGCTCTTCGGGTCTCCTCGTCTCAGCTCATCTCGGCTTATCTCGAATCATTTCGACCAGTTTCGGCTCGTCGCGACCAATTCGACTCGCTTCAACATGCTTTGACTAATCTCGACGCACCTCGACCAGCCTCGACGCGACCCTCACCCTCTGTGCTAGTAATCCGCGGACTGTAATAATTATTCAAGCATTTCACGTTTATACATTTTTCTGTGTATGGGTTTTACAGAGTGGGGAGGAGGAATTAGGGATCCCAGGGTTCAGAGGGGCCTCAAGTGGGTCTCAAAGATTCTCAAGGAGGATCCAAAGGGTCTCAAGGGTGTCCCAAAGGGCCTCGGAAGGGTCCAAGTTGGTCCCGTCCAAATCCTCCTGGTCTTTCAAGTCCCCCGGGTTCCTCGAGTGCCGCGGGTCCCACGAGTACCCTACATTCCCGGGTCACCTAGTCTCAACCAGCCTTGGTTCGTCATCCACTCGTGACCTCGCCAGTCAACTCGTCTTCACTCGCCTCGTACCCTCCACGCACAGTGCCATTCAAGACTTTCACTCTCAAAGATAAACATCAACATTATTTCACCATTTAGCCATCACTCTCTATGATAATCATCAACATTATTTCACCATTTAGCCATCAAAACGCCTAGCTGTGCTCAGACATTTATTAGGCGCCCGGAAGAGCGCAAATTTTCCCCCCGTCGGTTAGACTAGACTAACACACCGCATAGTCCACCTAGGGCCCCTGCGGGCATCTAACGATACATAATTATATAACAGCTCCATAATTGATCACCACGGAAAAAGGGCACGGATAAATAATAGAGCCCACGAAATAAGAAATAATATAATACTAAAATCAAGTGTTAATGATCTATAAAATGAGTAATCATCATCCACCCCAACACAGTCCTCGAGCATCTCATTACTTTACTTTTACCCACGATCACTCGAAGCTTCCTCCTCTCACACACTCTACCAAACTCAGACACTAGCCTACATAGCTTCTCCTCCGAATCCGCAACCAGCACCGTATCATCCGCAAATAGCAACTGGCTCAACTGCCAACTCCATCCATTCGCTTCCAACAGCTCCAAGCCACGACCCTGCATACACGCCTTTACCTCCCTGGCCACTACATCCATATAAAGATTGAACAGCCATGGAGACATCACGCAGCCTTGTCTCAGTCCTAATTTCACTGTGAACCAACTCACCTCGCTTCCCACTCTGACACATGTTTGGCTGCCGACATTGAAACTCTGCACTGATTTCAACAGATATTTGCCCACTGCATACAAACGCAACACCCTCTACAGCGCTTCCCTGTCAATCCTGTCGTATGCGTTTTCAAGATCCACAAAGGCCCAGAACACATCCTTTCCCTTTGCAAGGTATTTCTCACAGATCTGCCTCAGAGAAAAAATCTGATCGGCACACCTTCTGCCACTCCTAAAGCCATAATTGCACCGTCCGTACAGTCTCTAATCCTTTTGATCAGCACTATCCCGTACAACATACCAACCATACATACAAGACTAAACCTCTCTAGTTGCAGTATTTATTTTTATCTCTTTTGCCCTTATACAGCTGAACAATGCAAGCACTGCGCCAATCAATCGGTACCACACCCGCTACAAAAAACAAGTTCAGTAGCCTCACCAAACATTCGACAATCGTTATTCCACCCTTTTTCAGGCACTCAGTCGTAATGTCACCCAAACCAGGGGCTTTCCCTGCTTTCATCACCTCCACCGCCTCCTGCACCTCTTTTCAGCGAATGTCCGCCACAAGTATTTCTCCCAAAACTGGCATTTGAGCACCAACACCCACAGCAACAATATCAGCCTCTCTGTCATCCTCGAAATTCGACAACTCATCAAAATACTCGGCCCACCTCTTCCGCACATCACCACTTTCCTTCCATCAACAATTGGCCGTCTTCATCTTTCACCACCTCTACGCTGCAAGTTTCAATGTTCTGGTGTCCACAATTAAAATTATACCGCCTGGGTGGCCATTTGTTACCTGCCACACAACCCACAAATTTAATTCAGATAGCAACAAAAGCACTCTACCCCACCACTAAGCCAGCCTCCCCTTTCTCGTCTCCCACCTCCCTTTGTCCCAACACGCGCGTGTCGGTGGTTATCGAGGTTTTTGGGAAGTGCGTTGACGCGGTTCCCCCTACCGCTGGTGGAAACAGGGGCTAAGCAACAACAACAACAACAATAACCACCTCCTATTTTCCAGTCTCTCCCTTATATTTTCTTTGAATATATTTTTACATGGGCGAGGTCACCACCGACCTCGCCTGCATATACTCCTCAAACGCTCCTCTTTTCCGCGCCACCGCCAGTTTGACCTCCTCGTTCCATCACTCGCAGCCTTTCCTTCTGCATCCGCCCACACGACACACACCACACACATTATTCGCAAATCTCTTAGCGTCTTCCATTCTTTCTTCACATCTTTCAAGTCTTGCCCTCTCACGTTGTCATATCCCTCCCTCAACGCCTCCTGGTACTCCTCAGCTCTGCCACTCACAGTCAGTTCACTCATTTTCACTACCGCTCTTCCTCCTCACTCCTAATCTACCTTCCACCAGCAGATGGTCAGAAACTCCTCCACTCTCCCCTCTCAACATCCGCACATCCAGTAGCCTCCCCACCACTCTCCTCGAAATCTGCACAAAATCCATGTACGCTCTCTCCACCACTGTACAACGGGGCATCCTTACCCATGTGTACTTGGGGATATCTCGTTCCTTGAACAAACTGTTCCCGACCACCAACTCCTGCTTAATACACAGGCCTATCAGGTTTTCTCCACTGTCATTTTTACCGGGAACGCCATACCTCCCTATCACATTCTCCACCACTAAATCTCCATCTCTCGCATTAAGGTCTCCCAGTACATCCACATTGCATTGACCTCCAAGACTCTCAATACAGTCACTTAGGTCAGTCCAAAATTGCTTCCTCTCCTTTTCACTCTTCTCGCTACTCGAACCGTATGCACTCACAAATACAAATCTTTCAACGCCTAACTTAACTTTCACCCACATCAATCTTGAGGACACCTCTTTCCACTCGGGATATGATTTGAGCCTCATTTCTATTGGTACCTCAACCTGAGTCCTAATAGGCTGCCCCGTAGGGCGCGACCGTCATTGATTCAGGTAAGTTCGCACGGCCTCGTGTGCGAAAATATTAGTCTTGTCAAGATAAAATCAAGCACATACTTCAATTGTGGTATATTCGCGTACTAGCGTGTAAACGTAATGTTATCTCTGTGCGTACTGGGGTGGAGAGACCACCTCACTTGCAAAGGTTTTTGGGGCTTAGACAGCTTCGTATAGTCCGGTGTGCTTTCCGAAAGCGATAAGCCTTTTACGGTAGGTTGGGTCAGTGAGTAGGCTTTGTAGGTAGCACGGGGGATTTAAGAACGCTCGTCGGGCTGCCGCGAGTGCGTTGCAATCCATCAGTAAGTGTTTCACGCTGATAGCCACTTGGTGGCAACAGGAGCAAGGTGGCGCGTTTGGTCCTATGTCGTGCACAAGCGGTTGATGAACACTTGGTCTTTCCTGTTGGTGAACTTTGTTTCCCATTCTCCGACAGAGGGTTTGACTGAAAACATTTTTTGTCCGCTCTGTTGTCACATTCCATCCCATTGGGGTGTTAAATGGGAGTTGATGATACAGAACCAGTCCCGGAAATATATTGCGAAAAATTGTTCTTGGTGAGTAGATGCCAGTTTAGCAAGCGAGTCGCAAGTTCGTTTACTCTTATTCCCGCGTGTCCGGGGATCCAGCAGAATTCAACTGCCTGACCCGTCTCGGACATTAGAAAGAGATCTTGCTGCATTTTACGTAGAACGGGATGTTCATAATGCAGTGTTTTAAGCTGGGTGAGGACACTCGGACTGTCTGAAAATACGATGTATTTGTGGAAGCAATCTGTTTTTGCAATAGAGATGACTAGTTTGAGTGCGTGAAGCTCCGCAGAAAACACGGAGGCCTTTTGTGGGAGGGTGGCCGAGAGTGGGATGTCCCCGCACACAGCGGCGGCTCCCACGCCGTCGGCGGTTTTGGAGCCGTCAGTGTATATATGGCGGTGCTCTAAATATTCTTTCTCAAGTAGTTTTAGGAATTCCTGCCGGTACGCGTTGGTTGAAGTAGTTGCCCTAGAGTACACTTGCAGGTCTTGGTTGACCGGTGGTGGGTTTATCATCCATGCTGGTGTGTTTATTTGAATTATTCGGTAGGAAAATTCAGGCTTAATAGCTTTATGATTGATATGATTTTCTCGTAAATACGTCTCTTACATTTGTAACGCTTCCCAGCTCCTACGGAGTAGGGAGCGCATTTTTTTGGGGGTGGATGGATGATAATTCGTTTTATAGATCATTAACACTTAATTTTAGTGTTCTATTATTTCTTATTTCGTGCGCTCTATTATTATTGTTCTCTGCACTTTATTTTCATTGTGAAATTTAGCATTTGTTATTATTATATACATCGAGGTTGGTTGAGACAAAGTGATCCAGGGATGGGGAGTACTCGTGGGACCCGCGGGACTCAGGGGACTCGGGGTTTCGGGAACCCGGGGTACTTGGAAGACCAGGAAGATTTGTGGAGATCCACTTGGACCCTTCTGGGGCCCTTTGGGACACCCTTGAGACCCTTCGGGGCCCTCTTGAGAAACTGTAGGAACCACTTGAGGCCCCTCTGAATCCTGGAATTTTCGCTCCCTCCTCCAAAATCTACGTTAAACCTACTCTGTACCAACGTTAAACCTACTCTGAATCTACGTTGAACCTACTCTGAATCTACGTTAACTCCACTATGAATCTACGTTAAACCTACTCTGAATCTACGCTAGAAACCTACTCTGAATCAACGCTAAACCTACTCTGAATCTACGTTAAACCTACTCTGAATCTACGTTAAACCTACTCTGAATCTACGTTAAACATACTCTGAATCTACGTTAAACCTACTCTGAATCTACGTTAAACCTACTCAGAATCTACGTTGAACCTACTCTGAATTTACGTTTAACCTACTCTAAATCTACGTTAAACCTACTCTGAATCTACGTTAAACCTACTCAGAATCTACGTTAAACCTATTCGCTATCTAATACTACCTATTCGGTATCTACGTTGAACCTACTCTGTATCTACGTTGAACCTACATTGTATCTACAGTAAATCTACTCAGTAATTACGGTAAACCTACTCTGTAACTACGGTAAACCTACTCTGTAACTACGGTAAACCTCCTCTGTAACTACGGTAAACCTACTCTGTAACTACGGTAAACCTACTCTGTAACTACGGTAAACCTACTCTGTAACTACGGTGAACCTACTCTGTAACTACGGGGAACCTACTCTAACTACGGTAAACCTACTCTGAATCTACGCTGCACCTACTCTGCCACTCTTCAATTGCCCTACGGGGGAGTCTGCATTAACTTCGCGTTGCGACTCCGGTGGAAAACAAAATCAAACTACTACTGCTACGATTGATGTTTAGCGAGGTCAGCAGGTTGTTCACACGTAGGGAAAACGGTGGGAATATATTATTTTTAGCCGCGAAAAAAGGCGCTTATCGGATATGTTGGTGATGTGGCTGATTGCCGGGTTGTTGATTAGACTTCTAGTCTAAAAATAGTATTGTAGCAAAAGTTTGTCTCGCCGGAGCGGAAGCTCGTAAGCGAGCACGTTAAGGGATTCGATTGGGGTGGAGCTGAACGCGCCGGCTGTGAAATGCAAAGCATATTTGGCGATGGTCGAGAGTAGTTTTGGCTGCTGAAGCGTAGAAATTGGCGCCGTAGTCCATGCACGATCGTATTATTGCTCTGAACAACGTCATTCAGGTGTCCATGTCGGCACCGAACTTCAGGGATGTTACCGATTAGATTAGTCCCGTCGACCTTTTGCAGAGAGTCTCCAGGGCTGCAATGTGGGGTCGCCACGTGAGTTTAGGGAACCACACAAGACCCAGGAATTTTATCGTTTGTTCATATACTAGAGGGGTGTTGTGCAATGTTAGGGCTGGTTTCAGGTGTAAGCCGGGGACATGTGTAAAGTGCATGCTTTTAGTTTTAGAGGGCGAGAATCGGAATCCGGTTAAGGAAGCCCAGTTCCCGACTAGGTTTAGGCACTTTTGGAGTTCATGTTGAATTGTTATGAGGCTGGGGTGTCTGTAGCTTATTTGAAGGTCGACCACGTACAGTGATGAGAGCAGTCTTCCGTTTCGCGGAAGAATGTTGGCTAACTGATCGACTGTGAGGATAAAAAAAGTGACACCCAGGACGCTTCCATGGGAGACGCCCATTTCTTGCGGATATGACGGAGACTGAGTATTGACAACCTTAACCCTGAAGGTGCGGTTTTGTAGAAATTGGTGGATGAAACGTGGTAGGCGACCTCTTAAACCTTTACGGTGGAGATCCTTCATGATCCCGTATTTCCACGTAGTGTCGTATGTTTTTTCAACGTCGAAAAATATGGAAACCACAATTTTTTTCCAGACGAAGGCCTGTCTAATGTATGATTCTAGTCGTACGAGGTGATCCGTTGTGAAGTGGCGCTTACGGCCACCGCACTGGATGTTGTTAAAGCCTGCGTGCATTTCAAGGTGGTCGACTAGGAGTGAGATTATCATTCTTTCCATAGTCTAACATAGGACGCTAGTAAGGGCAATGGGACGGTAGTTGGGTGAGTCACTGTGGCATTTTTCGGGTTTGGGTATCGGGATAATTACGGATTCCCGCGATTGATTGGGAAAGAATGAGTTTGAATACAACGTATTGATGATATTTAGTAGGTGTTGGAGAGCATGGCCAGGACGGTGTTCGATCATGTTGATGTGCATTCGGTCTGGCCCGGGTGAGGTTTCCCGAGTGTGATCGATAACATACTGTAGATCATGGATGGAGAAAGGCCTACTGTAGAATTGTTCATATGGGGAAGTTAGGTCAATATGCTCATTTTCTTTTGGGATTTTTCCCCGTTGAAAAGAAGCCGTGTAATTTGTTAATTGCGATATCTGGCTAAAAGTCTGAGCTAGTTTATCCGCGATGTCTGCGAATGAAGAATAGACAGTGTCTCCGTCCGACAAGATGTGGATAGGTCGCTCAGGGTATGTCTGATTTTTCCCCACACTTCTGAAAGAGGGGTATTTCGGTTGATTGTGTTAACTAATTGGGACCAGCTTTTTCGCTTCTTCTCGATGCTAAGTTTGCGGAACACGGCAGTTTCCCTCTTATAGGGTACTCGGTTTTTGGGGCAAACGTGCGAGGCGGAAAGCACCGTACATCATTTCACTCCTGTCCATTGATTCTTGTACCTCCGGGCACCACCAAGGTTTTGGGAAAAATATTAACGGTAAATAATGGGGAATGCATGCGATAGCTGCACTTTGAAATTTCTCGTATACGGTGTAGAGATACACATTGGTGTTGAGAGGAGTATCCGTATGACGAGGTCACACTCCGAGGCCCTCCATATCGTCCCATGCGACATGTGTCGAGTATTCTTCCCAGCTGGCTTTCCGGTAGTTGAATGGAAGTTCCTGTGCGTCGGTGTTGTTTGGTCGGTTGGTAAGGAGCGATACGATCACTGGGCTGTGATCACTGTCATGTGTTGAAAGCAGGACTCCCAAAACGAGTTGGGGTGCTTAAGTGGGGGATTGATAAATTGATGGTGGTTTTACTTTTATGGGTGATCCGAGTGGGTTGTCCGTCGTTGAGAAGGACCAGGTTGTGAGTGTCTATGGTGTTGGCCATTATCACTCCCCTGGGGTCTGTTCTCACGCAGCCCCACACTTCGTGGTAGCTGTTGAAGTCTCCAAGGAGGAGTACGGGATGATGCAGTTGGTTAAGCAGATGGGTCATTAGTGCCTCCGAGAGATCGTGGCTTCGTGACGAGTAGATAGATACCACTGTAATTGACCTTGAGATACATATCTTCACTACGACAGCTTGGAGTTCTGTTATCAGAGGTGGGAGGTGATTAGGTATGCTTTGATGAATTATAAGTGTCATTTCGCTGTGGGCAGTCACATTATTGTATGTTAAGGGGTGGTGAAGGTGACTGTCACGAAGTTTGATCTCCTGGAGGCCTACCACCAAAGGTTTATGGGTGGAGCTAAGCTATAATAATTCGTCTTTGCTGCTTCTAAGTTCTTGGCAATTCCACTGAAGTATTGTCCTGTGTGATCATTTCGGATCTGTTTCACGCTCAGATCTTGATGGTCTGGAGCGGTCGTGTGGCTTGTAGGAACTTTTTTGGTGTTCGTGTCTATGAGGCACATGTGTCTTAGACCGAGAGCGTTCGCAAGAGCGTCCGCTTCCTGTAGAACGTGATCTCCTAGACCCCTTGCGTTCTCAACTACGAGTGCACTTGTAGGAGGAGGACGAGGGAGTACGATCTCTGTGATTGCTTCTTGAGCGAGCGCGTTTCTCTTCTATGGAGGATTTTTTAAATATTATGGTGGGCTGAGTAGTAGTTGTTGGGATGTTCGAGTCGAGTGCGGTGCATGGTCGATCAGTGATTTTGGGTATCAGTTCTTCGTTGAAGATTTTCAACACGTCCTCGCGCAAGCGATGGTCGTTCTCACTTGTGGAGTGTTCTGGTGTCGGGCATGTTAGCTGATGGTTGAATACCTCACTTTGGTTTTCACTGGGTGCGGTCACAATTTAAGACGGTCAGAAGTCGTTCAACGCTCTGATCAAGGCGAGCCGTGGTTTGTGGGCTGTTGCTAATCTTTTTGTTTCGTGGCAAAAGGGCGTCGCGTATCCCTCGGCCATCGTCAGAGGAATCTTCGTTTCTTTCATCTTTTGATTTTTGTGTCAGTGGACCTCTCTTCATGGTCGACTGAGGCAGTATCCATCGCAGTGCCCTCCTGGGCACTAGTAGATTCTTTGCTTGGAACGCCCGCCTCTATCACGAGGGCGGTCGCCGGGCTGGTTGTGGTAATGGTAGTGCTGGATAGGGATGTTGAGGTCATGATTATATGTTGTGTTGACGGTACATGAGTGTCGTCTGACGGGGGTAGGCTTAGTTTTGGATTTAACTGCTTTGACGTAATTTAAATTACGTCAGTTTGGGTTTCCGTCGGTAAATATTTGAATGGCTTTTTTTCTTGAGACTCTGCGGTCGTTTTGTATGATTGTCATTGTTTTTGTTCCATGTGAATTGGCAGCCGCGGTCGCAGGCCTCATGGAGGCATGAGCAGTGGTAGCATTGAGGTTGGCGGGCTGCGCAGTCCTATCGGTCATGCTCGCCTGTGCACCTCTTACAACGTTGGGATTTGTATAGCTGGCAGTATTTGATGACGTGGTCGTATTCAAGGCATTTTTTGCACATTGCAGGCCATGTTGCCACTGGTTTTTCGTTGTTCGCCCGGTATTGCTATGAATCCGGTGTGTCACGTTCTGGGAAGCTGATTTGATATGCAGTGGTGTGGGTGTTCCGTGGCTTGATCCATTCTACTAGATAAACGTTGGTGACTCCGTAATCCTTTGCTAACCGTGCTACAAAAGCTCTTAGGTCAGTCTTGGTAGTGTAGTTGGAAGTGTATATAATTTGTCTAGTAGCGTTGAAGAACGGATGTATTTTGACAGTTACTTTGTGTTTGTCTATTCTGTTGATTTTTTGTATAGCGTTACTTTGCTCGATATTTACGACGTGGGCCAGATACTTCTTTCCCTGTCGGTTTCTGTTTATCGGTCTGCCTCTCAGATGTTTGGAGAGTTAGTTCATCATGGTGAATGGGTCCGTTGAGGGAACAACTTTGTTCGCACCGCTATCTACAAGCGTTATGAGGAAGTGGGTAGTGAATGATGTTGATCTTCTCTCCTGGGTGGGAGGGTCAGCATGGGGGGAGCAACTCGCGGCCGCAGCCTCTCGTCACGCGACTTTGTGCTACATTTGGTAATGAAGGATCTCTCTCTCAGTCTTGTCCTGGGGGCAGTCTCCGGGTCCCGTAGGGTGGCCGTTTACTTTGCAGTAAAATTCTTTGGATTGGCACGACAAGGGATCGTCCCGTTTGTCGTGGTCGTCTTGGGAGCAGTGTGAGCATCTTTGCTTACCGTGACAATCTCTGCTCGTTGTCCGTATGTCTGGCATTTATAACATCGCATCGGACGTCTTTCGATGGGTGTAACCTTGGTTTTAGCGTCAGAGAATGGTATGTCTATGTAGTTAGGTGGGGTGGGGCAATTGAATTTAAGCAGAAGGGCCATGTTTTTTTTTTGGTACGATTTTCGCTTCGACTACACATTCCTCGTATTGGACGAGTCCGGTGATGAACTCGTCGGCTTCATCACTCGGCAGACCCTCGATGTAAATCAGGCCTGCTCTCATGGGAAAAGTTGGGTGTGGTATGATATTGCAAGGATTTTCGCATTTTCTGTTTTGGGAGAGTATAGTGTCACTTTGAAGTTTTGTGTCTACTTTTATGGTGAAGCTATCGTCGCCGTTGGCGGTGATGTTGAGGATTGGACGGTCAGTCATGTAGCCCAGTTCTTCTCGCAGTGTATATGGGCAAATATCCGGTCTGTCATTGACATCGAAGTCATTTTAAAGCGTTCGGGAAATTAAGGGCCGTTGTTGAATAGGCTGTGGTCATCAAATCGAGTGTATTGTCTCCTCTTTGCATTTCTTGGTGTTCGGGCGTAATGAGTTTCGGTTGAAAGGAGAGCGATGTTATCAGAAAGGCTAGAGGCGGAAGCCCAAGAACAGGTCACGGGTTCCTTGGCTTCTATCCTTATCATCAGCTCCTCTAGGTGGATATTCATAGTTGCAAAAAGGTTTTCGAGTTTAGTGAGGCGTTCACCGATTTCACTAGAGGGTGCTGAACAGTCCTCAGTCTCCAGCTCAGAAAGTAGTAGTAGTAGCTTTCGTTTTCCACAGGAGTCCCTACGCGAAGTAAATGCAGGGCAATTGAAGAGTGGCCAAGTAGGTGCAGCGTAAATTACAAGTAGGTTCAACGCAGATTCCGAGTAGGCCTACCGTAGATACAGAGTAGGTTTAACGTGGATACCGTGGAAGTTTAACGTAGAAGGAGCAGTAGCCGCTTCCACGCTCCACCGGAGCCCCAACGCGAAGTCGTCGCTCGCCACCCTGCAGGGCCCCTGCGGGCGTCTACCGATACATAATTACATAACTAATACAAAACAAATCGCCGTGAAAAAAGGGCACAGATGAATACTAGAGCCAACGAAATAAAAAAATTGAAAAATATTCAAATGGAGAAGGCGAAGATTTGATATTGTGTGATCGGTTGGCTAGTGGCGTTACCGAGTGGAAGGAGGTGTCCTCAAGATTGATGTGGGTGAAAGTTAAGTTAGGCGTAGAAATGGGTACTTGTGAGTGTACATGGTCCAGGTAGCGCGAGGAGTGAGGAGGAGAGGAAACAATTCTGGACTATCCTGAGTGAATGTATTGAGTGTTTTGGAGGTCAATTCAATGTAGTTGTACTGGATGACCTTAATGCGAGAGTTGGAGATGCAGTGGTGGACAATGTGGTAGGAAGGTATGGCGTTTCCGGTAGAAATGACAGGGGAGAAAACCTGATAGGTCTGTGTATGGAGCAGCAGTTGGTGGTCGGGAACAGTTTGTTCACGAAGCGAGATGTCCACAAGTACACGTGGGTCAGGATGGCCCGTGGTGCAGTGGTGTAGAGAGCGCTGATAGATTTTGTGCTGAAATCGAGGAGAGTGGTGGGGAGGCTGCTGGATGTGCGGGTGTTGAGAGGGGAGAGTGGAGGAGTGTCTGGCCATTTGCTGGTGGAAGCTACATTAAGAGTGGAGCAGAGGTGGAAGGGCAACAAAAGAGTGGGAGGAGGAAGAGAGGTAGTGAAAGTGAGGGAACTGAATGTGAGAAGCAGAGCTGAGGGGTTCCAACAGGCGTTGAGAGAAGAATATGATAACGTGAGAGGACAGGACATGAGAGATGTGGAGGAAGAATGGGAGACGTTAAAAGATGCGTTGCTGAGATGTGCGAAGAATGTGTGTGGTGCGCGCCGTGTCGGCGGGTACAGAAGGAAAGGTTGAGAGTGGTGGAACGACGAGGTTAAACTGGCGGTGGCACGGAAAAGAGCGTTTGAGGAGTGGTTGCATGTAAAGTCGGTGGTGGCATAAGGAAGCTATAAAGCGAGGAGAAATAAGGTGAAGCGGGTGGTGAGGAGAGCGAAAAGGGACGCTGATGCCAGGTGGGGCAGACGGTTGTGCCAGAATTTTGAGAAGAACAAAAAGATGTTCTGGGATGAGGTGAAGAGAATGAGGAAGGGAGAGACCGGAAAGGAAGAAATGGGAAAGATGAAAACGGCCAGTTGTTGTTGGAAAGTGATGATGTACGAAAGAGGTGGGCCGAGTATTTTGATGAGTTGTTGAATGTCGAGGATGACAGAGAGGCTGACATTGTTGCAGTGGGTGGTGGGTGGTGTTTGGATGCCAGTTTTGGGAGAGAGACTTGTGGCGGACATTAACAGGGAAGAGGTGCAGGAGACGGTTGAGGTGATGAAAGCAGGGAAAGCCCCTGGTTTGGATGGCGTTGCGATCGAGTGTCTGAAAAAGGGTGGAGTAACGATTGTTGAATGGTTGGTGAGGTTATTGAACTTGTGTTTTGTGGCAGGCGTGGTACTAATTGATTGGCGCAGTGCCTGCATTGTTCCGCTGTATAAGGGCAAAGGAGATAAGAGTGAGTGCTGCAACTCGAGAGGTATCAGTCTGTGAAGTGTGGTTGATAAGTTGCACGGAAGAGTGCTGATCAAAAGGATTAGAGACTGTACGGACTGCGCAATTGGAGAGGAACAGTGTGGTTTTAGGAGTGGTAGAGGGTGCGTCGATCAGATTTCTGCAGTGAGACAGTTATATGAGAAGTACCTTGCAAAGGGAAATGACGTGTTCCGGGCTTTCATGGATCTGGAGAAGGCGCACGACAGGATTCACAGGGAAGCGCTTTGGAGGGTGTTGCGTTTGTATGGAGTGGGCGGACATTTGTTGAATGCGGTGCAGAGTTTCTATGTTGACAGCCGAGCATGTGTCAGAGTGGAAAGCGAGGTGAGTGTTTGTTTCTCAGTGAAAGTTGGACTGAGACAAGGCTGCGTGATGTCTCCCTGGCTTTTCAATATCTATATTTATGGAGTGGTCAGGGAGGTGAACGCGAGTGTGCTGGGTCGTGGCTTGGAGCTGTTGGAAGCGAATGGGCGGAGTTGACAGCTGAGCCAGTTGCTATTTGCGGATGATACGGCCCTGGTTGCGGATTCAGAGGAGAAGCTATTTAGGCTAGTGTCTGAGTTTGGTAGAGTGTGTGATATGAGGAAGCTTCGAGCGAACGTGGGTAAGAGTAAAGTAATGAGATGCTCGAGGACTGTCGATACGAGCATTGCGCCCTACGGGGAAGCGTATTACGACTCACGTTGAGGCTCTGGTGGAAGTGAGGCTCAAATCAATCAATCGATGCGAGCAGAATTAGTGTCCTCCTAAATGGAGAGTTGTTGGAAGGAGTTCAGTGTTTTAAGTATCTGGGCTCCCATGTGGAGAAGACTGATTTAGTGGAAACTGAGGTGAAGTCGCGAGTGAAGGAGGGGTGTAAAGGGCATGGTTGCACTGAAGAGCGTAATGAGCTGCAGGATATTTGGGATGGAAGCTACGAGGGGGCTGTAAGAGGGTGTTCTTGTGCCAACTGTGCTGTACGAGCTCAGACTTGGGGGGTGAGAGCAGAGGAGAGAAGAAGGTTGAATAATTTCAAGATGAAATGTTTAAGTAGCATGGCTGGAGTGTCGCTGAGAGACAGGTTCACTAACGACGTGCTTCGCATCAGAACGAGGATGGTAAAGAAGTTAGAGGACAGAGTTGATTCGCGTGTTCCGAGATGGTTCGGGCACGTGGTGAGGATGGATGAAAGGAGTTTGGTGGAAAAAGTGTTGAAGTCAGAGGCGAGTGGACGTAGGCCTAGAAGGAGACCAAACTTTGGGTGGATGGATGGTGTGAAGCAGGCGTTAGGAAGGAGAGACTTGAGTGTGGAGGTAGCGAGAGAGCGTGCACTGGATAGGCGTGAGTGGAGAATGATAGTGAACGGATGCGTTTTGACGCTGACCTGATGTGCTTTCCCGCCCTAATAATATAGTTGAGGGACGGGATGGTCGTGGGCGGGGGGGAAGGGGGTCATCATGACGCGGCAGGGGTAAACCAGTCACGCTGTCGGGCCCTGCTGCCGACACTGACCTTGAACCGCACTCATGACCCGGAGGGTGTGTTGCGGGGTCCTTGGCCGGACCCTTTTGCGCAAAAGAGCTAAGGTGTGCGAGTGTGAGTGTATGAGAGTGTGAGGTGCGCCTTGCCGTCGTCCACCTCCCCTTGCTGGGGGATTTCGGCAAAGTGTCTATCTGTATCTGTAAAATAAAGTGTTAATGATCTATAAAATGAATAATCATCCATCCATCCCAGCCCAGCTCAGGAAGGTCCACCATTTTGCTTACCTTGCCTAGGGCATTCTGCTTGGGGTGGATGGATGATTATTCATTTTATAGATCATTAACTGTATTTTAGTATTTCTCCCATCTTGGGTTCTATTATTTTTCTCGACCGTTTTTGCATGATAACTTTAGCATCGGTTATTACTATATATATAGAGGTTGGTTGAGACAAGGTGACCCGCGGGACACAGGGTCTCGGGAACCCGGGGGACTCGGAAGACCAGGAGGAGGGGGGACCGTCTTGGACCCTTCTGGAACACTTTGAGACACTCTTGACACCCTTCGGGACCCTCTTAAGAAACCGTGGGACCCTCTAGATGTCCTTCTGAACCCTGGAACCTTTGCTAACTCTTACCAAATCTACGTTAAACCTACTATGTGTATGCGTTGAACCTGCTCGGTGTCTGCGTTAAACCTACTCTGTATCTATGTTAAACCTACTCTGTATCTATGTTAAACCTACTTGGTATCTATGTTAAACCTACTCGGCATCTACGCGTTAATTCTACTCGGTATCTGCGTTAAACATACTCTGTATCTACGTTAAACCTTCTCATATCTATGTTAAACCAACTCTGTATCTATGTTAAATCTACTATGTATCTATGTTAAACCTACTCGGAATCTACGTTAAAGCTAGTCGGAATCTACGTTAAACATACTTGGAATCTGCGTTGAACCTACTCTTAATCTACGCTGCACCTACTTTGCCACTCTTCAATTGCCCTACGGGGGAGTCTACATTAACTTCACGTTGGGACTCCGGTGGAAAACTGAAGCAACTACTACTAGTACTACTACAACAGATTACTGCTACCGCAGCAGATTCCCGGATGGGAGCGATGACCGTCGATCATTCGCTCCAAGAGGAAGAAGCTGCGAGCACGGTAGATGCGTTACTAGGCTCACAAGAAGGCAATTCTAGGGATTGTCAAGATCTTGTTCCACAGCCGACAGGTCGAGACCCCCCCCCAATGACGAAGATGTTGAAGACCGAGACACGCACCGTCTGAAGGTTTTTTTCTGCACTGCTTTTCTGGCCACCCTGTACTCATTTAATGTCATTGGCATCAACGAAACATGGCTCGATCTCCAGAGTAGAAACCTGGCAGCAGAGTTAATGCTACCAGTCTACAAAATATTCAGCGTGGACAAACCCTCCTCCCTAGTAGGGGGATTTGTCCAAGATGCAGTATCTCCTTCAAGTAGGTGTTGTACATAAAGGAAATACTGCATCCATTTCTTAGAGCAACGCCGGCCACAGTTTCCTGCGAAATACTCAAGCAGAAATCAAAGTAGCCTATGCGACATTGAAGCTGGCATTGGTGTACCGCAACAGCCACACCCTTGCGGAACAAGATGCCCAGCTCTATGAGAAGCTTGAAGAAATAGTCTCAATTAATCACGAGACTATCATTTTCGGCGACTTCAACCTCCCTTATATTGACTGGGTGAGCCTAACTTCACAGGCCCCAGGCAATAAACTAACGGAGTTTATCGCCGAAAACTGCATGACCCAGTATGTTCGTGAACCGACCCGGGGGAACAACATACTGGACCTAGTCATGTCAACTGAGAAGCGCTTGGTTCGGCAACACCCTTGTTGGCAACAGACTGGGAGGTGCTGACCACAACGCGGTAATATTCACAATCAAAGTGCCCGTATAGCCCCCAGGGAGCTATGCGCCGCCCCAATTTTGCGCAAGCAGACTTCCGGGGATGAGAGAACAACTAAGTGCGCTTAACTTAATCGAACAATTCAAGACGGTACGGTGGACGCTTGCTGACGTATCCTCAATGAGAGAGTTTGCGAGGTAAGCGACCGATGTATACCCTTGAGGACAATTAATCCCGCTCAAAGGATCAGGCCCCCTTGGTGGAACGTCGAAGTTGCAAGAGCCTTGAATCGTCGCGATCAACTAAATGGGCAACGACTGAGGGATAACACCGAAGAGGCGGCAGAACTGCACCGCCTGGCGTATAGAACAGCCACTAGACTAGTCCGATCCTCTAAGCACACGAAAAATAAAAATATTGCGGATAACGCCAAAGAGAGCCCAAAGGATTTCTATCGCTACGTCAACGAGCGTAGAATTGCTAGGGACTTGGTTGGTCCACTATTGGATGAAGATGGTGTCCTCAGAACGTCACCCGAGGACATGGCCAGTGTCCTGAATAGCTTCTTCTGTTCAGTATTCACAGTTGAGGGCCCCGGCTCCAAACGAGATACTGTATACGCTGGGGAAGTCAGTCTCAACGACATTGCGTTTACAAGAGAGGAAGTGGTCAAACAACTTGAGGAACTGGACATTTACAAATCGATCGGTCCCGATGGACACCACCCAAGAGTTTTCAAGGAAATTCGAGAACAAATGGCTGATTCCATAACCCAAATCTTCAACTTATCGATGACGAGTGGCGAGGTCCCCGAAGACTGGAGAGTTGACAATGTCACGGCAATCGTCAAGAAATGTGACCGACAATCGCCGAGAAACTATCGATGGATCAGCTTGAAGTCGATCGTGTGCAAAACCATCAAGCGATTGATACAAAATCATCTCGTCGATCATCTGGAAGACAACGGACTCATTCATGACACTCAACACGGCTTCCGCCGTAAGAAGAGTTGTCTGACGAATCTGCTAGACTTCTTTAATGAGGTGATCAACGTGTACGACTGCCGTAAGGCAGTAGACGTCATCTACATAGACTTCCATAAAGCCTTCGACAAGGTGCCGCACGAGACTGTTACACAAAATCTCTGAGCTCGGCATTGGTGACAATGAACTTCGCTGGCTGCGCCTGGCTTACAGGACGCAAGCAAAGAGTCGGCATCGGGCAGGCTTTGACCGAGTGGGCCCCTGTTACTTCTGGGGTGCCCCAGGGCAGTGTCCTGGGTCCTATCCTCTTCCTCATCTATGTAAACGACAGGATGCGGGGCTTCTGTCCAAGGTATCAAAATTTGCCGACGACACGAAGCTTTGCCATGCAGCATGGAGGGAGAGAGACAGAGTTGAGATTCAACAAGATCTCGAAAAACTCGCCCAATGGTCGGAAGCATGGCAGATGCCCTTCAATGTAGCAAAATGTACTGTTATGAACATGGGGTGTCGCAATGCCAACTTCAACCACACGATGGCAGGAAGCGATCTTGCAACTGTTGACCAGCAGAGAGACTTGGGTGTCCTTACTCGAAAAATCTGAAATGGAACGCGCAGGTCGAATAAAGGTACAAGATAGCTAACCGTAACCTTGGTTACATTTCCCGTAACTTCCTCTGCAAAACGCAGAAGATTGTATTGCCGTTGTACGCGTCCCTCGTTCGTCCCCACCTCGAGCATGCAGTCCAATTTTGCTCTCCACACATGAGGGGGGACATAGCCAAACTGGAACAAATCCAGCATCGTGCAACTAAGCTCCTCCCGCAGGTACGCCATCACAGCTACGAGGATAGGCTTAAAGAGCTCTGCCTCATCACCCTTGAGCAACGAAGGCTGAGGGTGCAGCTCATTAAAACCTTCAAATACCTGAAGGGATTCAACAACGTGAGTCCTGCCGGCTCTTCGACAGGGACCACAATATTCGTACCCGAAACAACGGAGCAAAACTTGTGGAAGAACGTTTCGCTACAACTATAGCGCAACATTTTTTTCCGATCGCAATCTCGCGAGTCTGGAACAACGTACCGGCTGCGGTAGTTGGCTCTGAATCCGTTCAAAAACGCACTTGACAAGCACTGGGCTACGTGACTCGTTTAACCTGAGAACGACACGATTTACCAGGAACTGTCGAACCGGGTGAGAGGTGTTACGGCGACTCTCATCCACCCCTGAACCCACGCCAGGGCCACCGGTACTGGGTGTGAGTCAGTAACGGTATTCGCATTCACCCATCCCGCTTGCCTACAAGACCGTCTGTTGTCCTAACGGGACAAGCAGAAGCAGGAACTATGGTATTCTATAAAGCAACGCCGCTCAAGAAGAGGGCTTGCTCAACTCGATGCAGTGGTGCAGACTTGGAGGGATCCCATATATCTTTTACTTTATTTTTATTATTTTTATTTTTCTATTCTTTTGTGGTACGCACGGCTTTTTTTACAATCCAAGCTATTACTATTATTGAATCCATTATTAGTAACAATGATAGCATGTCGCTGGTAGTAGCAGTTGTTACTCATAATTTTATTGCCAGTAACAATTAAATGATTGCTATTGCTGACCAACTCTAGCTACTGAAACTCCATGTCAGAACAGAACGCTTTCTACCATTGCAATCACAGGTACTGATATCACTGCATACAGAGACTGATATTTCTGCATTACAAATACAAAGACTGATATTAATGTATTGCAAATACAGAGACTGATAATATTGAGAACGATCATTCTAGGAATTCACCGGGTGAGAGGTGTTACGGCGACTCGCATCCACTCCGAAGCCCACGCCAGGGCCACCGGTTGGGTGTAAGCCCGTAACGGTACTCGCATTCACCCGTCCCGCTAGCCTGCGAGGCCGTCTGCTGTCATAGATTAGATTAGAGTGACGAGGCTTTCTAGCGCGCTGGAGTCATCGTCCTTCTGGCGCCGAATGTCAAACCTGCAAACAGTGCTGCATCGAATTAGTCTTTGTTTTTCATCTTTTTCAATGTTCGAGTTAAGGTTTACTACTGCGCAAAGGCAAAGTCCTTTGCACGGCGAACGTCTATGGTATGAACGGGTGCCATAGGAGGTACAGGAACTCCTAAGGTGGTGACGCCATATGGTCCTAGGTAGTTTGTTATTTCTCCTTACTGCCGGATGGCAGTGAGGAGAAATAACACACTACCTACCCTACTTGAGAGCTCCAAGGATCCGCAGTAGTCCTTAAGGTGCGGGCTACGCGCTCCAACACCTGCTGAGGGGGAAGATGAAGAAGAGACAGAAAACGGGGATCCCATGCATGAGATCTACACTAGGTGTAGGGAATTTCACGCATGAGAACAGCAAGAATGGAAAGAGGAAGAAGAAGGAATAGTCGTAGAAAAAGGTTGCATGAAAGAAAGAGCGCAACTTGGCTGTTATTTGCCACCCGAAAGGAGAATAGTTAGAACCGGTATGTAAATGTTTGAGTGCGTGTCTGTGTGTGCGTGCGTGTGTGTGTGTGTGTTAGTGTGCAGCGACTACTAGGAGAGTTGGTAAGACGGATTTGATTTGATTTGGGCCTCATTTCCACCAGAGCCTCGACGTGAGTCATAATAGGCTCCCCCGTGGGGCGCGACCGTCGTTGATTTAGGTAAGTCCGCACGGCCTCGCGTGCGAAAATATTAGTTTTGTCAAGATGAAGTCGGTACATATTTTAATTGTGGCATATTCGCGTACTAGCGCGTACAATGTAAGAAGGAGTCTGAGACAAGTTTAAGGAAATTTGATATAAACATAAGATGTTAATGAGATAAATAAAAAGTCAAGCAAATCAGGATAGGGGAGAAAAATAGAGATAGAAAAGAGTGAAGAAGAGGGGAGTCTGAAGGGAAATAAGGGTGTTCACACCCCCGGTTGGGCCGTGACTCCGTGCGGCTCGTGAACCTAACAGAGGCCTAACAGATGCCTAACGGGACAAGCAGATGCAGGGACTATGGTGCCCGGAAAGTCGACACTGCCTAAGAGGAGGGCTTGCTCAATTTTATGCGGCGGTGAAAACTTGGAGGGATACCATCTATTCTTACTTTTTATTTTTATTATTCTTATGTGGTACAGTTCCAGCACTTACCACCACACCCCTCCTTTCTTTCCTCTCCCGCCGGAGGGGGGGGGGTGGAGGAGTGAGGGGAGGGGTGCCGTCGTGTCAGCAAGGTTCCTCCGTGGGAGGATGTTCGTTGCCTCCGGAGTGGATGGTGCCTGTTGAATATCAAAACCGCGAATTGAGGAGAGCTCGCTCAACTCTATGGTACGACATAGACAGATATCATCTATTGTTGAGGCGATGAGTATTTTCCTGTTGCCGACCGAATGGTATTTATCTTACACTTTTCTACCCTCCCTGCGGGGGAGAAAGGAGAGGATAAAAATGGAGAGAGGGAGCCAAAATTGCGAACTAGTGAGGGTGAAGTCTGCCGGCGACTCACCCTCACACCCCATAATATTCGAAAAGTGAACCCGCACAGGAGGAGAGCCTTGCTCACCTCTAAGGTATGACGTAGATTCAGCAAAGATGTGCGGGTGAAGTCCGCCGGCAACCCAGCGACGCTTACCGATGATCCGCAACGGCGGTTCACCCTCACACCCCAACAAACGCTCATCTTTTGAATCAGTGAGTATCTTCCTACACGATTTTTTTTTTCTTCTTCTTCTTCTTTCCTTCGTAATTTTCTTCGGTTACATCTCTTGGAGATGTCCATTTGACATCTCATATGTATATATATATCTCTTGACGATGCCCTTCTGGAATCTCAATTGTAATTTAAAAAAATATATATCTATAAATAGATCTTGGAGATGCCCCTCTGGCATCTCAATCGAAATTTGAAATATATATATATAGATCTTAGAGATGCCCTTCAGGCATCTCGTATTAAAAAGCACTTAATGCACCTGCCTTTAAATTGACCACTCTGTACATTCTGAATGAACTAACCGTCTTCATTCTCTCCCGTAATACAGATCCGGGAGTGACCCTGTTGCAGCATGGCGCAGAGAGACGCTCACCTACTCACCCATTCCTTACAGATGTCCGAGTTAATTTCTCGTGCTGCCTTCGGTTGGCAGTGAAATAATATTGGTTAAATGTCCCTGAAATATTCTTGGAGATTTCTGTCTGGCATCTCAGCAAAAGCATATTGAAATTATATTCAAGTCCCTCTCACCATGAAATTTATTACCTTATACAATTATTATTATTTATTATTTGCTTTACGCGAAGTTAATGCAGACTCCCCTGTAGGGCGGTCGAAGAGTTGTGAATTAGATGACGCGTAGATTAAGAGTTTAAGAGCAGTTTAAACGCAGTCGCAGCAGGTTTAAACGTAGCTGGAGTTCGTCTAAAAGAGTATCTAAGTAGCAAATTAACACAATAAATTTGACACAGGCACCAAGCAAATTTGGTGCGGCTACAAATAAAGTTTAACGTAAAGAAATTTAACAATTTTAAAAGGGTAATTCTAGCGCGGATACAGAGTAGGCCTAGTACATACAAATCGTAGTAAATAACGGATATATAGGGATTATACTAATGAAAAATATGAGGAGCAGGTTGATTGCAGTCTTGTGTAGCGGAGTGGTAGCGGCTCCCTCCTTTCTCCGCCGGAGCTCCAACGTGTAGTCACAGAGGGCTTCTTTCTTGTGGCACGACGGTCCGGTGATTTTGCACAGCTTTGTGCATGAAGTCAAAGTAAGAATTTTCA
>SDVV010002735.1:0-22444 GCA_016164225.1 Gammarus roeselii
TATATATATATATATATATATATATATATGTATATAATTATACAAGCGCTTCAACAAGCAATATAAAGCACGATGGAACATACCAAAAGGGTGCTAACATAAATATTAAATT
The DNA here is from genome assembly GCA_016164225.1 of Gammarus roeselii. Classification (NCBI taxonomy): domain Eukaryota; kingdom Metazoa; phylum Arthropoda; class Malacostraca; order Amphipoda; family Gammaridae; genus Gammarus; species Gammarus roeselii. The sequence continues at coordinate 113 of SDVV010002735.1, forward strand.
ACACGATTCCAAAAAGAAGAAGAAACACTTGGGGGATTATATTTTCAAAACGTTTCGGGAATGAATCCCATCATCAGTTGGAAGGATGATTCTATTTATTTTTGCAGGCGATGCCAATACAGCCGATAGTTATGCTTGGTTGCTAGACCACCGCCGACGATTGAGTAGTCGTATCATTGCGTGAGTGGACGCGTAATAACTGGACCATTTCCAAGGCGGCAGGAAAGCTAACTACCTTGATGGTGTTTGGGAGTGGAATGAGGTACCAGACTGTTTGTTCCGGCATTGGTAGGGTCGTGTCGGGGCTTACTATGTTCTGATTGGTGCATACTATTTGGCTTACTGTGTTCCAATTGGTGGCTTGGAATGGTTGATTGTTTTGTAGCTGACTGCTGAATATTAAGGGTCGGTTGGGATTGGTGTGTGTGTAGGGATTCTAGAATTAATAAGTTAGAGCTGCTATGTGATTGGGCAAGGATTTCAAAGTGATTGTTCTCGAATCGGTGGTTGTGATCCTCAGCTGCTTGCGAGGGATGGAGTTGGTAACCGTAGTGAGAGGTTCACCTGTTCTGTTCGAGACGCCAAGATTTTGATCCACTCACTCGCTCTCGGAATCTCTTTTTAGTGCTTAAAACGTATGACGCTTGGCAGCTGTTACAAGAAAAACAATAAATTATGTCAGAACGCTCGTCGGGCGAGATCAGATTTTCGTTTTTTAAGGCAAGGTTGAATTTAACATCAGGGTAAAAGTCCGAGAGTGTGTTCAGTAGTTCAGTGTAAAACGACATTGAGTCCGAGCCATTATACTGTACTGACAGGAAAACTGTTTTCTTGTAGGCAGTTAGTATTTAGGGTGAGGTAGTGAAATTTTTATTTCACTACACCACCCCAAATACTAACTGCCAACAAGAAAACAGTTTTTCTGTCTATTTAGCATTGAAATTACACAGATACATGATGCTCTCCAGGGCATTATCGTTTAGAACAAATCTTCTACCTATCAAAAGGCAACCCAGTTCGAGCCAAAAGGCCTTTTGTTGTCTTCTTACACTTATACACACATGTAAATATTCTGACACGTGCTCGGCTGCCATCATAGAAACTCCGATCCGCTTTCAACTGATTTCCGCCCACCTCATACAAACGCAACATCCTCCAGAGCGCTTCCCTGTCGACCCTGCCGTAGGTCTTTTCTAGAACCATTATAGCCCATAACACATCCTTTCTCTTCACAAGGTATTTCTTTGTATCGCGGCAAAAAAAATTGATCGGCACACCCTCTTCCACTCCTGATGTCACACTGTTCCTAGACAATTGAACCATCCGTAAAGTCTCTAAGCCTCATGATTAGCCCTCTCCCTTTCAACCTACTGACAACACTTTAACAACACACTGTTACCACTCAAGTAGAAGCATTTATTTTGATCTTCTTTGCCCTCTTACAGCAGGACAATGCAACCAGAGTAATTCCCTCAGCCCCTCGCCCGACACAAAACACATATTGAATACTCTCACCAGTCAATCGACATTCGTTACTAAACCCCTTTTAGGCACTCAATCTCAACGCCGTCCAAACAAGTTGCTTCAAGTGTTGCATCCCCGTCCCGCCTCCTGAACCTTTTCCATAGTAATAGCTGCAATAAGTCTCTTCCTCAAAAACCGGCATTCGTGCATCGTCATCCACAAAAACAATGTCAGCCTCACTAACATCTTCTAAATTCATCAACTCATCCAAAATACTCGGCCCACCTTTTCCGTTACAACACCACTTTCCTACTTCAACTGGCCGTTTCCATCTTTCACCACGTGCTCCTTTCCGGTCTCCCCCTTTTTAATACTTTTCAACTCTTTCCAGAACGTCTTTTTCTTCTCCTCAAAACACTGACACAACCGCCTGTCCTAGTTCTTCTCACCACACGCTTAACCTGTTCCTTATTGTCTTAATACATGTCAACATTTGTAACGATTAAAACCATTTTCTTGATTTGAAGAGGGAATCCCCGGTTTCTCCACACCGCATTTGTATCTATGACATCAGTGCTTCCACCCGCAAACTGTGTCCAACGCATCTGTTACGTGTCGGGGGTACAGTAATGCTTCTCAGTAGGCTATGATGCAAGCTTTTACAGAACGACCGCAGCATGTAGTAATATTAGCAGAGCCTTATTTCACTCACTGGACTGACCATGCACTTACTGATGCCACTGACTGAATCCACCTATTTATACCACTGGCTGGCGCCACCGGCTAGTAGCACTTAGTTACACCACTGACATTGCTGAATTGTGTAATTTTGCCGTATCGGACTGTCGCCATTTTATTTCTACCTTCCTCCTACATCAAAATATCAAGGGAAGCAAGTATTTACGCTGGGACGTTTGCACAAAAAAAGGGGTTTACGCTAAAAAACTGATGCTCCCTAATAATTTTCAATCGGAAAATACCTTGTCGTTCGAATATGTTGATGATCAAATACAACAATCTGCAGAGCATTTTGAAATATCGTGAATAGGACCAAAACTTGACAGGAATTATTTTTTTCTGAAAAAAAAGGGAATAGATTTTTGCTGACGAGCTTGACACGTGCGCCCACAATCAAACATTCGACAACATTCGGTCACATTATAGCACGCCCAGAGAAATAATTATTTGTTCCCTATTTTTCAAAGAGAGTCGATATTCCGCGTTGACGGATTTTGAAGGTTCAAGGGGCTGACGACACCCCAGCCAACTCACTTAGACTATCCTGGACCATTTCTATATTTGTTCGTGTTGTGGGAAAAATTACAGATTTTCTGAGCAAAAAAGTCGATATTTCAAGTCAATACCTCTGATTTTGACTGAACAAAGTGGATCGACGTCCCCCAAGCAAATTATTTTCGACTTTACTGCTCCATTTTATACAAAAATTAATAGTTGTTCTATTCGGCAATCAGAAAACAGAAAATGCGATATTTCAGAATCTAAATTACGGGTCGACGGAGTTAGACGGTTCAAGGCAGCCGACAATATACTTCACCGTTTTATTTGGCAAAAAAAATCAAATCGGTATTTCGGCTATATTTTGTTTGGCTGACTTTGACGGTTCAACGGGGCCGACGACCCCAGCCAACTCGTTTAGACTGTACTGCACCAATTCACACAGAAGGAACTTTTATTCTTTCTTGGGGTTTGTTTAGACAGGTCATATGAGCGGACAGCAACAGTAACGAGAACTTCGGGTGAGCGTAGTGATTGAGTGGTCACAAAAAACAGCTTAGATATGTTTCTCATGTGTCATGAGGAATCGTAAACTGACTAATCAGTATACCTGCTGTCCACTAGCAGCGGATCGACGCACTGTCGGTAGCCCAAGCACCTGAGCGCTAGCTGAAAAGGTTTACAGTACTATAAAAAACAAGTTTTTTGATAAACAATACCAAAAGAGTTTTCAAAAAAAATCGATTTCGATAAAAAAAACTGGTACTATTTGTTACTTTGCATCAAAATATATCGACATTTTCGAAATAATCACTTTTCTGTGGATAAAAGCAATGGTAAAAAAAGACGGTAGAAAATATAAACAGAAAAAATGGTATTAAGACGGTTCTCTTGTGGAACGGTTATAAAACAAATCGTCGGTTGAAATCACTAAGGAAGCCCTGAAAGTTTAACTGTTGGAAGTATATATTTTATACTTGCAGCTGTTAACCCATTCAGGGCTTCTATCCCGGTCTCCAAAAAAAAAATGATGAGAGCTAATTACACACTGTTCTACGTCACACAACGAAGATGAGGTCAATATAATACTTCCTGCTTGTATGAATTATTTCGAATATATGAGGATAAAATATGAACTTTCATTGTACTATATTTTAAAGTAGATAATTGTATATTACGTGGCTGAATGGACGATTTCGTGATGCTTCTGCGATTTTAATATTGATAATTAGGTGAAGACGTCGATCATTTGGAGGTGTGGCCGCATCCGGGCTCATTGGACAGATCCGAGGTTGTGTATTGCATCAAATGTCGTGAAGAACTTTATCAAACGGTCTACTTTGATAATATTGGCTTCGACTCGGAGGAGTAAACGAAATACAAACAGATTATAGGTTTATAAAGTGATCGAAACTGTGTATAATATGTAACAATAAATCAAACGTCAATGCATCGAAGGGTATTATGCAAAGCTACTGTTTTATTAAGAAACAACATTTAATAACACCCCACAATTCGAACTGTTGCCAGGTAGGAGGATTCACAAAGTCTTGCAATAATGGGTCTGAATAGCTACCAATCGCTTCCACGCTTCATATTTTTTTTCTGGGATCGCGTATAATTCTAAAAACATTATGAGTAAAACATGACCAGGGGCCTCGAATGTTCCTTATCAAGTAATGATTAAAGTGTATGAGTAAACACGATCAAGTAAAATATTCGTCAATAATGAAATTCTCTAACTTGATCATTTCGAAGTAAGTTAAAATTTTATTACCCGATAGTATTTAATATTACGTCTTTTTAGATTTTTTGGGAAGCAAATTCGGAATTTTTTTAACTAGGAAAGTTGTGCCACACATTGATATGTTTCTATTGAGTTTCATCCAAGCTTATTAGACAACAAAGCTCTTTCAATAGACGTGAACAAGAAACAATATTGAGGTTGGCGGGGCTTCATGAAGACGAAACATGTCAGCATTGTTATCAATTACTTTTTTTCACAACTGATCAGTTAGTTTCTTATTGAATGCATTGGATATTTCAGTCGCTGGCAACAATATTAAACGAAAGAGTTGGACTTACCACAAACTCGGAGTTTATGTACTGATTTGATAAACCCAACCTGGAAAGCGGATTCATTTCCACTCCTGAAAGCCCATAGGTAAACCAGCTTAAAACACATTGATCTCAGATTATTTCCTAGGTGTACATACTTACTATGATAATTATTCAATTATCAAAATCAGAATAATTTAGTGCATTATTGGAAGAAAGTTACCATGTACATACAAACAAACCTATAATCGGACGATTAATAAAACAGAAATCCTCCCGTCATTATCATGTATTGAATGTTTCAGTAACACATTGTTATTGTACACATAATACACCTTTCATACTGTAAAATACATTATTAAATTCTAGCATGACTACAACATTACGTTACGTTATCATGACAGTACATCGCTCGTCGATTCATTTTCCCATGAAATATCGCGTTATCCCGCACAATTCCGCCGGTTTGAAACGGTAGCGGGAACACGATGCCATTTTCAACTGTGAAATTCATGAATTTTCTACCTCACGCCTACGTTCTGTGGGGAATACTAGGTATTCGCGTGCTAGAATAGCACGGTTTTGGTTGTGACGAGTGTGTCAAGCGTTGGGCCGGAACATTGCGTTGAACGATACGCTTAGGTATAATTATTGGAATACAATTTAAATTAGTTTAAATAAACATTACTTTTTGTAAAATTTGGCGGTCATAATCTGACGTTTGGCAGTCCGTGCTTCAAATTAAATACGAATTGATTCATTCTACGCTCTGAAAATAGGACTGATGCTGATGCTACACATTATATTATATGTTCTGCTGATATGTATGGTGGACCCATGCCTAATTTGATAATTCGATGTTAAGTCAGTTTGTGTTTAGTCCGGTTCATTTGGGTTGAACAATGCTTAAAACCTTGTGGTTGGGCTTCTTACTTGCTGCTGGCTGGGCATTGCCAGCCGACAGAGACACAAGATTCGGCGAAAATCTCTACTGACCCTCTTAGAATTTGAAACGAAAATGATCGAAAAAATATGTATGCAATGTTCATCAACCCAATGGGAATCTTTTGACGATCTTGTCACATGATTCTCGTGAAGTTGAAAATGACACTAGGTTTTTCAATTTTATTTTTGAGGGATCAAAGAGTTGTTGAGAAATCTTTGGCAACGCTACTCTTCTCTGCTGACTTGGACAATGGAGCAAAGCAAATTCTCCAATGACCCACACAGAACCCCAGTTGGTTTGCTGACCATCAGGACTGCAGAATAGATGAACTATGCGAAGGATTTTATATCTGATGTTCATTTGACCAAAATGTATGGGAGGAAAGAGGGACCTCTCGAACTCTCCGGCACCAGCCGTGCTTTGAATTCTGACGGTGCCATGTGGTAATAGGGATAATCTTTGTGAAGCCTGTGCACTTGATTTCCGATTGCAGTTAGGAATTTTTACTACAGCATCCGAGCAAAAACCCATGAAATTAAGAATCTTTCTCACTAATAATACTTTTATATGAACTATACTTAATCCAGCCTCCAACGAACGGTAAATACCGCCGATAAAATGAATGACATATCGGCTAATGTCCCTAATATTTTATTACGTATCCGGCGCAGGTCTGACAGCTTTAACCTATCTTTATTATATCATTCTGGCGACAGTTCAAGACGATATGCGCTTTGCCTGATATACCGGAGATAATTCGCATCTTAGTGAACTTGTTCACAATTAATGAAACAGGTAAAAAGATATGAATCACTCAATAGAAAAATTGGTACATAATGTTCATACTAGCATGAGGAGCTTCCAAAATTATCTCTTATTGGGTTGAGTGTCTAAGGCTTTGGTGTGGGGAAGTGTCTCAGTCCTCGATTAGTTAATCGCCCTCGAACTTAACCATTTACACAATATCTCGTTGCATAATGAATGGTTTAGTCATTTCAAATAACAAGAGCAATACACTCTTTATTTATTTAACTAGGGGCGTAGTCACGATTGGCCAAGAAAGAATGCTCAGCTCGTCCAATACCTTGAAACACTGAAATGCCTTTTGAAATCTCTTCAGCAATATTCTGATAATGGGGAGAAAAAACATGACGATCACTGAATGGATGGTTATGGACTAACGGATGGATGTACTTATTGTATAAAAGCGGATAATTTTGAAAATTATTAATGAGATCAGAATATAAAAGGAAAAAGCGAAGAATATCTCAAAGTTTCACAAATCCCAACTCTGCACACATTATATTGGTATTCATTATGTGGATGCGACTGTTATAAAATTGGACGTGCATAAGTGAATGATGATATTTTTCGATAGAATAACAATATAGTTTAACAGATTAAAAGAAGCCTTTCCCCGTGGTATGAGAGTTTGTAAAATTCGAGGATGTACGAGGCCATAAACAAAGAGTCATTATGCCACGTGAATTATTCTACGCGCAATCAAAATATTTTATCTTGTCAACCCATTCAAGATTCACAGTATTGAAAATACGTCGGGTTAATCTGAATGAGACCTCGGATGGACAAGCATGAGATTAGTCTTGGTTTCAATGGACAAAATAATAAATCCTTTCTAAGCCAGTTGTTCGCCATAACAATGTTCATTTTACCATGGGCTTCGTTAGAGGTATATCCTGGCACGTAGGTTACTACATTATCTTTATATCTAATTACTAGCTCATTTTTGAATATACAATTTTCCCTGGATATCTGACGCTCTGAGAAACCTAATTCACTGAGAATAAATCGGACATGAAAGTATACAGTACAATGCACGTAAATAGTTCTCAACCTTTCTTTTTGAACTAATTAGTTATACTTATGCGGGCCTCAATGTTCCACAAAATGCATTACCAGCGACCTACTCTTCAGCTCCGACAACATTCAGACTGGGCGAAGGCGTAAGCATAAGAAGTTAGTATGTCTGCAAAACGAAAATTAGCGGGAGTTTATAGATAGGGATAAATAGAGTTCGTTTTCAGTCTACGGAGTTTGCGCTTCCCTGTTTCACGAACGGATGGAGTCAGGCGGACGGTTCCGGAACTGGTTTTAGTACGTGGCAGGGTGGAAGGACAAACAAATTTAGTTTTTTTCATTTGGCATTTATATGTTGATAGGTAACAATAAATATATGGTAATAGGTTATATAAATAATTTGTTCACACTTATATTTACATATAGACTATTTTTTTTTATCGCATTTCAATGCTAGGCAAACTATATTGCAATTCTTTGCACGTCATATTGCAGATGTGCAATTTCAGTGGGAATTTAGGATTCTTTCGTGATTTCAATGGTTTAACTTTGTACTGTTTATAGTACTTATATATGCTTTTATCTTTTAGACCAATGGATAGCGTGTGCTCTGTCACTAACTGTTGCTCATTATATATATTTATTCGTTGCTGGTGGGAATATTGTCATAACGCATTTTGGCTGTGCGGTAGGAGACCCCCTAGGCAAAAAGTTGAATGCGCTTTGAAAAATTGGGCGAAATTAGCATGCTCGTATAAATAAAGGTTCGTCCACGGTGTTAGGGTTTATTGAATTGACATATCTGCAAGAAATGTAAGCCTGGTTACTTATAGATTTTGGCTGTGTGTAGGGTTTATTTCTTTTTAATTGTTTATGGTATTGTAGTATTTATTCTATTTGTTGTATGAATAGGATTTATTCATTTATTTAAGGTATATGTTTATGTTTATTTATATATCGTATTATTTAGTGTCGCAGGCACCACTGTTATTTCAAAAGAAATTTTAGCGTAGCAATAGGATTTCAAGTGCTCTTCCGATCTTCATTGCTCGATCTTTAAGCTGTTTAGGGTTTCATTTATTGATGTAGATACCGTTGTGATAAAATTTCAACTTGCTTTCATTACGCGATCTTTAGCATACCTAGATTTGACAACATGTTCTTTTAAGTGAATGCGGTATTATATAGGTTTTTTGTTATTATTGAGCAAAAGCTATCGGATTTGATTAAATCCAAGCGCTTTTTCCCATTGTACATCAGAGGCATTCGGCGGCTGCTTTTTCGACGATAAGCAAAATTTCTCGGCTGGAGGTGTCGGTTCATCATGTTGGTGTAGGATTTATCATCTGGGTGTTTTTCTTCTCACTGGTCTAGAGGGTTCTAGACTGCTGGTCTTAGTACACATTTTAGATAGACGGATACCTTTGGGAGTATGGTATGCATCACTTTAAAACCTATTCTTGTAACCGAAACTTTGTTTATAGATTCACCGAGTTTTTTCACGTTGCTATTTTTTTTTATAGTTACATGTTTATGACATCGAACATTTTCAGATTTTTTCTTACTGTCGCAAACATTTCCATTCACTATATTCCCACATATAGCCAAAATATACATAAATCTCCTAGCACTCAAGCGTTTGAGGCATGATTCATTCTCGTCATGTTTCATTTCAAACAATTTGGAAACAAAGTCAGATAAACATTTGATTTTATTGTACAATTTTACACTTTATTATCCCATTTCATAATTCGGTTCTCTACACCTTTATCAGGTTTTTCTTCTCATACCATCTCCTCGGTCTCACTGTCACACGTTCCAATATCATTGCTACTGGCGTCTATTCCACTTAATGTATCCCACGTTTTTCTCATGTTTCCATTATTTTTCATTTCGTTTAAGGTTTGGATGTACTCCCCCAAATTCACCTGATCCTAATACGTTCAGCGTTTTGTTGTTAAAGGTAAAGCAATTTCTTTACTGCTCGCACCCTGTTGAACACTGTCTATCTCATTATTTTGGAAATAAAGGTCCGGTTTATTATGTTCTATCAATACGCCCTTTGCATCCCTAAAGCTTGGATTTTCTCGTTCATTTTTAAGATTATCATATTCAATATGAGGGTGACGTTTGAGATGACGCAAAAACACGAATGTGGAGATTGATTTGCTTAATTTTATCTTCGCACTGCAAATAACACATACCCCCGTGGTATCCTTTGCGTTAAAACATTTCCATATCAAACTTGGCGACATCCTTCTACATAGAAAGCAAACCGTTAACTAAATGAGAAAAAATCTGATTCCAATTTATATTTACTTTAATATGTATATACAGGGTCGGTGCCTGCACTGGTGCCGGCACCATGTAGATATACACACACATTTATATGTATATACAGGGTCAGTGTCGGCACAGTGTAAATATACACACATTTGTACGCACATACTGGCACGGTGCCGGCACCATGTACAGGGTCGGTCTATGTCTGTAGTATTTTACCTCTGATCTGTGCTTTTCCATTAGAAAAAAGTCCCTTGCTTATGTTACAAGATTTTTAATGTGGAGCAGCTTCACGTAAGGTTAGGTGAAAGATCAGGTCATCCTAGCTTAAACAAACCTATTTTAACCAAGATATATGTATTAACGATCGAGTTTTTTGTGCTTACATATGATTTTTTGTTTTATTTATGATACATATCAAATCTACCCACTTGGCTCTACATTTTGATCTAAAATTAGCAGTTTGAATGCACTCCTACAGTTTTGATTGAGTATATTTTCGCTCCTTTTTCTTATATAAATTTTATTGTTTGAATGTTTTAGGTTATGCATATCAATTATTTTTCGTGAGATTTATGTATGAGCGTTGTTCGGTACCTCCCCTTTATTGCTTTTGAAGTCGGTATCTATCATAGGCAGGCTGTATTATTCCAAATTTCTAGTCGGGGCTCGGTGGTGTTATAAGATAATACTTTTGTTATAGCTTCCATTGTTTAGCCTAACCAAGAATTATGTGTCATCGTTCGAGATTCTTCATGTTTGCGTTTGATATATAGTCATTGATTTAGGATTTATACATATCAATATCTCCACTTAGCTCTACATTTCGATCAATCCTTTTCAGTTTTTGATACTCTTCCAATTTTTTGTTTGAGTAAACACCCCATTTGTAAACTTTGTTTGTATGAATGTTACAGGTAATTCATTTAATTTCGATTCTGACACAAATTTTACATCACTTTCACTTGTTATTTTGCATTTAACTCAACCTATCCTAACCTATCTTAACCATGCTTAAGTAAGTTGATTTATACTTTCTACATATGATTATCTCCCCACGGATCTTTATATCAACTAAACCTATTTTTTTGCAGTATTTGGCACAGATCAACCATTTTGTGGGTCGAATATTTGAAAGTTTTAAGTTTCAGTTTCACACAATCGGATTCATGGTCTCACGTCATATTTTTGTATTATACTTTAATATATCCTTTCACTACATACGTTGATGATTTACATCTTTTTTTTAGAATACACTTTCCTACATTTTAAATATTCTAAAGGATGACGTTTCAGATGCCTCCACAAATTACTGCTGTTTCCATACTTAGATAATTTCATTTCTTCTCTGCAAATATATCCAATAATATTGTAATAACGCCAAATCAAGCTATACTCAATCCTTCCAGAATCAAGATCACCACGATGACTGAGCAAGATCTGATTCGACTCTGATTAATATCCTACCAATCTGTAACACATCTAGATCATTTTCCCCGAGATAAGAATATGTTTCACACCTTGAAACATATTCTACTGACTTCTGCATACCTTTGTTACCCCGACTGTCTAAGTTGATGTAATTTTATTGCAATTCATTGCTAAACTTTTGAGGTATAGGATAATAGAAACATTTCCTTGAAGATTTGCATGGTTTATTAGTATTTATTAGTATTAATTACAGATCTTGCTATCTTCATCAATGCCATCTACCTCGTTTTTTTTTATTTGAAACAGCATGGTTCGTACATCCAACCATACCCTTCAGCACTATATTTCAGGTTTCTCTCAAAATCCTTCATGTACGTCATCATATCTTTGATACGAATACCGAAGGCTGTTCCGTTAACGTAAATCCACAAATATATTATTCCTTCTTATTTCACCTTAATTATTGAGAACTTCTCCAATTTAAAGGCATTCTGATCTTCATCATTGAAAAACTGTTGCACACGATCCAGATTTTCTTTTGTTCTTAGATACAATTTGTTTTCCACTACCTCAACTTAATTACAGTCATGATGATGATTTTCCACTTGAATCATATCAATTTCGAAATTTGCTTTCTTTTTTGTCATAAACTTTGTTACATACGCTTGTAATGTGTCGACATTAGTTACCCAAATCTGACTTCATTAATCTTTCATCCATATATGAATCAAATCTCCCACTCTTTTGATTCTTGTTTACCCATTATGAGATAACTTGTATTTTCAACTTTAGTCAATATTTGTTCGAGTCGACTTATATCATCTTCGGAAATTTCTTCCAATACACGTAAACAAATTTTTGACTCGCGAACATTCATTTTTGCATGTTCTAAGACCAGCCGTCCTGCTCCACTTAATCTCAACGTAACACTGGTTCCAATCTAGGTATGCAGCTAGCTAATATAAGTTGATTACATGTTGATTTTTTTGTAAAACATTAGGCGTATCGTTGCTTAATTAGGTCATCAACTGTATATGTATGCACATGTGTACGTTCAAGCGTATGTACGTGCTACATAAAATTAAAAAAAAATGAAGAAAATTTGAAAATCAATAATATTTTCAAGTTGTTCGGGGTATAACAGAGTCAAGTCGTTTTATTGAAATGATAACTTGGCTACGTAGGTAAGGACCGGGCCTCGAAAATGTCAATTTTTTATAGAATTTCAAATTTTGTTATACATTTTTTTAACCTCATGTAACACGTGCATACGCTTGAACACACACATGCACATACGCACACAACCCTATACTCATACAAACATACATAGTTGATGACCTAGGCAAACAATGTTAGGCCCGAAGTCTTGCAAAAAACCACATGCAATCAACTTTTAATAGCTAGCTGCATACTGTGAATGGAGTCAGAGTAACGTCGAGATCAAACGGAGACGCACGTTTCGTCATAGAATAAACAAAAATGAATATCTTCATCTCAGAACCTTGTTTACTAGTGTTAGAAGAAGAAATCGTTGAAGATGATATGAGTCGGATCGAAAAAATATTGACTAGTGTTGTGAATAAACAGTTATCTCAGAATGGGTAAAACAAGAATCAAAAGAGTGGGAGATATCATTCGTATATGGATGAAAGAAAAAGAAGTCGGCTTTGGATCACTAATGTTGACGCGTTACAGTTGTATGTAAAAAGTTTAAGGTAAATAAGGAAGCAAATCTCGAAATTGATATGATCCAAGTGGAAAATCATCATCATGACTGTAATAAAGTTGAGGTAGTGGAAAACAAATTGTACCTTAGAAAAAAAGAAAATCTGGATCGTATGCAACAGTTTCTCAATGATGAAAGTCAGAATGCCTTTAAATTGGAGAAGTTCTCAATAATTAAGGTGAAAGAAGAAGGAATAATACATTTGTGGATTCACGGGAACGGAACAGCCTTCGGTATTCGTCTCAAAGATATGATGAAGTACAAGAAAGATTTTGAGGGAAAACTAAAATATAGTGATGAAGGGGATGGTTGGATGTACGAACCATGCTGTTTCAAATAAAAAAACGAGGTAAATGGCATTGATGAAGATAGCAAGATCTATATTCATTACTGATAAATGCTAATAAACCATGTAAATCTTCAATGAAATGTTTCTTTTATCCTGAAACTCAAAGATGATCGCTCGTTAGTAGACTGTTGAGTTCAAAACGTTTGTGTAAGCCTAAAGCATATATCTCAGTGATTGTTATGTTAGAATAAGAGTTTTTTTTTGTTATGTTGGATGTGTTGATCATACCATTTTCGTCTTATATAACGAATATTGATTAAATTCACTCTAACATTTTACTACGGATCTGTGATATAAGGTCCGCAGTCAACCATATTTAGGTTTTAAATTATGACTTAGGTACATAATTAGCGAAATATATAACAATGTACGACAACATAGATCTAATATCAATATATGCGAAAAGGGTTACCATACACTGCCATATACAATAATGCCTAGGCAACCTAACCTAACAGTCAACATACCAATAATTATGTATTTTCATTCAAGTTTGATGCTTATGTATGAAATTGATATGTATGAAACTCTCCACTCGGGCTGTATATTTAACATGTCATTAGCAGATTGAATACACTTCTTCAAGTTTGATCAAGCAAATATCATTTTGCAGATGTTTAGATTACAGATTTTTAATCGATATCTCTGTTACATGTTTGGATGAGACTCAGCAGGTAGGATCCAGACGAATAAATTCACTTCACTTTGTTACAATTTTTCAATGTGGAACAGCTTCACGCGATATTAGGTTCAAAGATCTAGTAATCCTAACCAACTTGACCAATAATTATGTATTTTATTCAAGTTTGCTGGTATTTTTTTAATATCACACTCCATGTACACACATAAACTTTTCTGTTCGCATTTGCAGGGTCATTAGCGTCGCTGTGTCGGCACATGTATCGAAACATTGCATATATACAGGGTCGTTAGCCTCACTATGTCGACACATGTTACGACACAATGCATAATATATACTGGGTCATTAGCCTCACTGTGTCGTCACATGTGTCGACACAATGCATATATACAGGGTCGTTAGCGTCACTGTGTCGGCACATGTGTCGACACAATGCATGTAAACAGGGTCGTTAGTGTCTTTGCGTCGGCACATGTGTCGACACAATGCATAATACAGGGTCGTTAGACTCACTGTGTCGGCACATTAGGCAACACAATGCATATAGACAGGGTTGTTAGTGTCACTGTGTCGACACTTGTGTCGACACTATGCAAATAATGCAGGGTCGTTAGTGTCACTGTGTCGGCACATGTGTCGACACAATGCATATATACAGGGTCGTTAGCGTTACTGTGTCCGACATGTGTCGACACCATGTAGACATTTACACACATTTTGTGCAAAAAGAGGTACCATACACTGCCAGATGCAATAGTACCTAGGCAACCTAACCTAACCAACTTAACCAAGAATAATATGTCATCGTTCGAGATTTCCTGCTTACGTACGATACTTATTCATCGATTTATGATAAATTCATATCAAATCCCTACACACGACTCTATTTCTCGTAGTTTTTTTTTATCACACACAACGTAGACACACACATTTGTATGCATATACAGGGGCGGTCAACATCTGTAGCATTTTTCCATCAGAACATTATCCCTTGCTTCTGTTACAAGATATGTTATGTGGATCAGCTCCACGGCATGTTAGGTTGATAGATCTAATCATCCTAAGCTAACGTAACCTATTCCATCCAAGAATAATGTAATTTCGATCGACTTTTCATGCTTACATATAATTTTTTAAGTGTTTTAGGATAAATGCATAACAATTATTTTCACTTGACTCCACAATTGATTTTTTCTTTTGCAGTTTTGATTCACACTTCCAATTTTGATCTAACAAAATTCATCCATTAATTTGTTGTTTGAATGTTATGGCTATTTTCATATGATTCTTGATTTTAATTCGACACAACTCTTAATCACTCTTACGTGTTAATCACACCCATCAAAATGACCTAACCTAACCTAACCTTATGTATGGTATTCAGTCATTGATATATGCATATGAACCTCTCCACACGGTTCATTATACAACTGTCATCTAATTCTTTCTACTTCGTGGTCACTCTCGTCCCATATTAGTTAGCAGAGAGGCCAGATTTTCAATCCTAGACGGTTTCAATGTTACAAGTATTTCATATTTGTATCCAGCTTCACACAAACGAACACTTCGTCTCATACTAAGGTCTACCACATTTACTTCAAAATCTCCTGGCACTACATCCTTATTTCGAGATTTGCTTTCTTATTCCCCTTCAACTTTGTTACATACGACTGTCCCCCGTCGACATTAGTTACCCAAAGCCGACTTCCTAGCCGACTTTTTTCCTCCTACATCCATAAATGAATGTTATCTTCCACTCTTTTTATTCTTGTTATACTCATTCTGAGATAACTGATATTTTCAACCTGCATTGATCGATCTGACTCATATCATCAACGGAGATTTCTTCTACCAAATCACGTAAACTTATTTTTGCCACGTGAACATTCATTGTTATCTATTTGAAGATGAGACTTCCTGCTCCACTTACACTCAACGTAACACTGACTCCAATCTCGGCATGCAGCTAGCTATTAAAATGCTATTGCATGCATTTTTTTCACAAACATTAGGCCTATCTTCGCTCGCCTTGGTCATCATCTGTGTATGTATGTACGTATGTACGTGTATAGGGGTGTTTACGTATGTGCATGTGTATGTTCAAGCGTATGTACGTGTACATGAGTTAAAAAAATTATAACAAAATTTGAAATTAAATACAATTTTAATATTCAAATTTTCAATAACATTCCAAATTTTCTCGACGCTCGGACCTTTATTTAGTGACCAAGTTATAACTTCAATAGACGGTCTTGGCATTGTCCGGGCGTCGAATTTTTTTGAAATTTTATTGAAAATTAGAATTTCAAAATTGTATTGAATTTTAAATTTTGTTATTTTTTTTTTAACTCATACGCTAGAACATACACATGCATATACGTACACACCCCTATACACGTACATACATACATACATACATACACAGATGATGACCATGACGAGCGGAGATAGGCCTAATGTTTGTGAAAAAAATGCATGCAATAGCATTTTAATAGCTAGCTGCATGCCGAGATTGGAGTTAGTGTTACGTTGAGTGTAAGTGGAGCAGGACCCTTCATCCTCAAATAGATAACAATGAATGCTCACGTGGCATAAATAGGTTTACGTGTTTTGGAAGAAATAATCTCCGAAGATGATATGAGTCGGATTGAACAAATATAGACTAATGTTGAAAATATCAGTTATCTCAGAATTGGTAAAACAAGAATCAAAAGAGTGGGAGATAACATTCATACATGGATGAAGAAGAAATGAAATCGGCAAGGAAGTCGGCTTTGGGTAACTATTGTCGGCGGGTTACAGTCGTATGTAACAAAGTTCAAGGGGAATGAGGAAGCAAATCTCGAAATAAGGATATAGTGTCAGGAGATATTGAAGTAAATGTGGTAGACCTAGTATGAGACGAAGTGCTCGTTTGTGTGAAACTGGATACAAATATGGAATACTTGTAACATTCGAACCGTCTAGGATTGAAAATCTGGCCTCTCTGCTACTTAATATGGAACGAGAGTGACCACGGAGTAGAGAGAACTAGGTGAAAGTTTTATATAGAACCGTGTGGAGAGGTTCAGATGTTTATATCAATGACTGAATACCATACATAAGGTTAGGTTAGGTTAGTTTTTTTAATGGGTGTGAATAACATGTAAAAGTGATATAGACTTGTTGGTCTAAATGGTCAGGTTAGGTTGCCAATGTATTAATGCATTTGGGAGTGTATGGTAACCTTTTTTGCACAAAATGTGTGTAAATGTCTTCATGGTGTCGACACATGTGCCGACACAGTGACGCTAACGACCCTGTATGTATGCATTGTGTCGACACGTGTGCTGACACAGAAACACTAACGACCCCGTATATATGCATTGTGTCGACACGTGTGCCAACACAATGACGCTAACGACCTTATATATATGCATTTTGTCGACACATGTACCGACACAGTGACACTAACGACCCTCTGAATATGCATTGTGTCGACACATGTGCCGACACAGTGAGGCTAACGACCCTGTATATATGCATTGTGTCGGTACATGAGTCAACACAGTGACCCTAACGACTCTATAAATGCGTACAAAAGTGTTAATGTGTGTACATGGTGAGTGACGTTAAAAAAAATGCGTATAATATACCCATGTGGAGTGATTTGATATGTAAATTGCACAGAATAATGACTAAATATCCTACATAACCATCAAACTTGAATGAAAATATATAATTATTGGTCAAGTTGGTTAGGATTACTAGATCTTTGAACCTAATATCGCGTGAAGCTGTTCCACATCAAAAAGGGGAACAAATTGAAGTGAATTTGTTCGTTTAGATCCTACCTGCTGAGCCTCATCCGAACATGTAACAGAGCTATTAATAAAAAATCTGGAATCTAAACATCGGCAAAAGGATATTTGCTGGATCAAAATTGGAGAAGTGTATTCAATCTGCTAATGACATGTTAAATATACAGCCCGAGTGGAGAGTTTCATGCATATCAATGTCATACATAAGCATCAAACTTGAATAAAAATACATAGCTATTGGTTAGGATGACTGTTAGGTTAGGTTGCCTAGGCATTAATGTATATGACAGTGTATGGTACCCTATTTGCATTCATTGGTACGTAATCTATGTTTTCGTACATTGATATGTGTTTCGCTAATTATGTACCTTAGTCATAATTTATAACCTAGATATGGTTGACTGCGGACCTTACATCACAAATCTGAAGTAGAGTATTAGAGTGGAATTATTCAATATGCGTTATAATAGCCGAAAATGTTAAGAGAAACACATCCAACATTACAACAACAAAAAACTCTTATTCTAACCGTAATAATATACATAAAACTTGCTAACGCTTTAACACACATAACAATCACTGAGCTATGCAGTAAGCTTACATAAACGTTCTGAACTCTACAGTTTACTAACGAGCGATCACCTAACATTACTTGAAACTAGTCGATTAGATTGGATTTGTAACAAGCAAAGTGAAAAAAATATATACATGTAGGTACATAAACTGGTAGAGATTGGTAAAAATTACAAAGTCAGTGGATAGATTTGATATGGATAAAGCTTAAATCAATGAAGAAATACATGACAGATGTATGAAAACGGTGAAAAAAATATAATCCTTCGTTAGATTAGGTTAGGATAAGTTAGAATGGGTTAGGCTTACGGCCCCTCTACATTACAAACCTATATTTAAAAATGCAACAGTGGATCTGGTGACTGCTAGGACAAGTCAGATATTCAGAATTGGAACGCAATCTCATAATCAAGCCTGAATTATTCAATAAATTCTAAGTGTATAAACTGCAAACGGATCACGGATCACAAATATGTACATAAGTAAGACATGCGGGAATAAGCATTAAATTATTGAAGAGTTTCAATGCAAACACACTACACAAATCCGGTAGATTAGGTCTCCAAGTCGACTTGGAACCGGACCCAAATACAATGTCGTGAGGTAAAATATACAAAATTTTGGATCCTTACATCCAATTAAGCGTGTTTTATACCCAACATGCATTGAAATTGAGCGAATTAATACCTGATTTGATATATTTCTATGATACCCAACCAAAACACGCAACAACAACTATAAAATTGCTAAATAAGATTCTCTACTCTACCCTAACCGATATTGATTGTCTATTATATACGGTCTATCCTACCACACCCAGATGATAAATCCTACTCGAATATCTCACGTGATCTGGTTCATGACTATGATCGTTCACTAATAACATAACAGCCGTACCGAAAATAATATGACATTTAACACGGAGTTCATGCATAATAAAGTAATAATACAACGGTATCCGTTCAAATCTATAACAAATTCCTAGACCTAACTGATGCTATGCCCCTAGTAGGAGAAAATCAAAGCCTACTGTGTCATAACAACAAACTCTAAAATGCTTTACTAGGTTACTTCTCAGCAAACTACCACTGATATAACAAATTTAGAGGCAGCACCCAGTTACCCTACAAAACTTCTGACATACCATGCATCTGTCTAGTCCATCATCTCTGAATAACGTCAAGCAGAGTCACATCCTGGACTCAACCAAGCATCTATACACAGGTACAGTGGTCAAGAATGGGCCTGACATGAGTCTTAAAAAGTGTGTGGTCATAAAAAAGCTGGGATTCTGTTCACTGACGACCAAAGTAAATCACTACAACGATCAGCAGCTTGACGCATAACCTCTCTAACAAACACACGGAAGTTAAGACCGACACCCACATTGAACATGGATGAACTCCAAATGACCACCAAACGAGTGAAAGCCGCCTCTACACAGGGACCACTCCATCTAGTAAGTCGTCTTCTAAAACGTTACACCATAAACTTGCTAGGGTTCAATGACGATAATCCACAAAGATGCAGAGCGGACTCAAACCTCTTGAACATTTATTTCTATGATTATCGTGGAAAAAATCATACAACAATAACTATAAAAATTAGCCAGATAAGATTCTTTACTCCGCTCTAAGTAACATTAAAAAAATTGTAATACACTATGGTGTCCATCGTAGAAAATATGAAATAAACAAAACGCAACGAGCTTCTGCCTATGGGACACCTTCAACTCTTCTTAAATATTGAAAAATGGTTATTCAATAAATATACAATATCTAACAGCATGAACAAGTTTGTAACAAATGGGATCTTCTATATCTAAAATAACCACGTCAAACAAACATTGTACCAGGATGTAAGACGATACATAAAACACCAATTATATACAACTTGCAACTAATTTATACCTGAAATAACGTTCAACATTGCAGATACAAACGTAATATATCCTGATATTCCGATGTTGTATAAAATATCCAACACCTTGCATCGAAGATGTAAACTGTACAGAGAACATATAAAACTCAAAGACACATACTAAAACGGTTAAGATATAATAAAATAAGAAGAATGATGCAATAACCGACTAATTATGCCTGAAATAGTGTGCTACATGGACGATGCAAACCTAAAATATCCTAACAAAATCCTATAACTGTATGAGATATCTATTCAAAATTCCAAAAAACACTACAAATTCAACATGAAACAACCGATCATAACTAAGTATATATAACACATTATAATGTCTTACAATACATCCATTTCGTTTAGCTACTCTCGGTATTGGAAAACCGCGTCAATGGAACACCGAAATACCTGGATCAAACTGGATAATGCGTTATGGAGTTTACAGATTCACGTAACGAAGCTGCTGCGTCAATTCAAAATACAAACATTACCGCGCCAACTACCAGATTAATAAACCGTACTATTCTTATCGATATTAAATACATATGTAACAAATATATAGAAAAGAACACAGAACATTGCCTAAAATTCAATATCAGACAGGTAGCAAGCATCCAACCAGCCTCCGAATGCGTCAATTATACCCCCACTATATAAGAATACAAAATTATATGTACATAAAAATACATAGAATTATAAACCAGAAATAAATATGTAACGATATAAACACTCAACGTAGCATTCATGTCATGGAAATGATGTAAACAATTCAAATAACAGATATGAGCAATCTCACCTAATTTGCCAAAGCGAGAGAATTAGGACGAAATGCTTCCATCGATAAAGACAATCTCCTTGACCATGAGCAGATAATTTGCATCGTGAAAATATTCCATAACGGGATCTTCTCTCTGAAGGAATATTTCGGTTACCTGCTAATTTTGTATAGATTTTCCTTCATCGGATAGCTCACAACATAGCAAACAAAGGAAGGAGTTACTGCAGGAGCATGTAGAACGGAGCGCAAGGGTACTGATAAATAACATTAAACGAATTGAATCTATGCCACGTGGGAATTGATCAATATCAAACCACGTAAAAAGGGCACTAAGGTTGGAAAATTTCATCATGAACGTGTCCGAAAACGAACATTCGAGCAAGCGGGAACTGTGTAGAGTCCCAACCTTTAATACTGCTTGTAAATTATTATGTAACTGTCAGATTTAATATCATTAAAAATTATCTTATAGATGTATGTTTTCATTACACCCCTAAACATTCAGAGGACAAGCATTGAAAATGCATATATGCAACATGACATGCAACGAAGTTGCAATAGTGTATGCCCAGCATCGAAATGCAAATATCTATATGTAAATGAAAATGTATAACCTATTAACATGTATAAACTGTCCGTTCATCCGATTGAGTCACCTCCGTTCCTTCGTGCCGCATGCCTTCTGCAATCCTCCGCGCATCTGACTCTAGATTGCACGTTTTGCGCCGCTGACTCTCGCCCGAATGACTCTAGTTTGCACGTTTAGACTCTTTTTTACCTATTAATTGGGGAATGGGGGTATGTAGTCTCTGCAGAAGAGGAATTAAATTTATTCGAATAAACATTAATCCACTAGTATTTTGTGGCGTCATTTCAACTCAAACGCAGTCATCGTCTAGAATATGAAAATTATATGAAAGAAAATGTATAGTGCGAGGCGGATTGTTCGTTTGTGTGAAACTGACGACAAATATGAATAACTCCTAACATTAAAACAATAAATAAAAATGGGTGATCTCTGCTAAATTATATGGTAGAGAGTATGAACGAAATAAAAAGATCTGGGTGTAAGTGATATATAAAGCTGGGTGGAGATCTTCAGATGTCTAAAGCATGAATAGCAATGAAAAAACTACAGGACAACTTTTATATAAATATGTAATTCTTAGTTAATTTAGGTTAGGTTAGGTTTGGTTCTGCGCGAATAATAGGTGTTGTTTATGATGTAGATTTGTGTCATAAAAGTCATAAATAAAATTCATTGTCTGTAACATTCAAACAAAGGACGTAATATATATGTGTATATAAATATATAT